>JBBYHM010252815.1:4787-29318 GCA_038381775.1 Adansonia rubrostipa | reverse complement strand
ATTGTAATTTGTATGGATGTGGATGAACTTAAGTGGATAGGTTTAGCTTTTCCACCATGTAGTTGGATACTACATTCTCACAGCTTCCATTATTAATAATTACATCACATATTTTGCCCTGGGTAGTACAGTGGTGTGGAAAATATTGTGACATAGCCATGGCTCCTCTTTTTCTTTTGCTATGTGCAAGCTTCGCCTGATTACCATGTTTCACCATGGTCAGTAGGCATGACTTCTTTATCAAATACTGGCTCCTAATTAAATATGGGTTCTTTCTCATCAGGTACGGACTCGTTCTTTCTTTAGATGCTGCATAAGCTTTCCCTCCAATAATGGTTACAACCTCGTGGTTGGGATATTCCAAAGCAATGTGGCTGAACCTTTGGCATTTGAAGCATTTAGGTGCTTTGGAGCTAGATTCTCTGGCAGCTTTAGGTGGTGGCTTGCTTAAAGAGCTGGGTTGTTAAACTAGAGTCCTACGGATATCAGAAAGATTCCTGGTAAAGGAAGAAGGTTGGTTAAAAGGTCTTCCAGGTAACTGCTTCTTAAAAAAGATGGCTAGACGAATGACATTGTCTAAAGTCCAATATTGTTGAAGCTGGACCTGATGGGTAATTTTAGTGTTCAACCCTCCAAGATAGTGGGCTATTGTTTACTCCTCCTTTACTTGGATATCACATTTTATCATGAGCTTTTCAAATTCTCTGGTATATTCTTCTACAAACAGAGTCTTTTGGCAAAGATTATGTAGTTGAATAAAACAATATTGATAATAATGTTCGGGTAGAAATTTAAGTGTGAGCTCACACCGCATCTTTTCTCACATTCAAATCTTGCTTTTTTCTTCCCATTTTTTCTTCTTTTTTAGATTCTCCCACCATATAGAGGCATGCTTCTTGAGTTTAATTGTGACTATCTTAACTTTCTGTTCCTCCCACACCTCTTTATACTCGAATACTTATTCAATAGTTTGAAGCCAATCTATGAACTTGTCTTGTTGGTGCTTCCCTTCAAAATCTGGATTTTCCACCTTGATACTGTTGTTGCAGAATGTCGGTCTCTGAAGTCGGTGATTTCGGCTGACAAAGTGTTGCTACTATCTGAATCATCTTCTATTTACCTTTCTTGTGCATCCAACTGGGCTCATTGGACATTCACCATCTCTTGTAGTAATTGAATTTGTCTTCTCAATTCCTCTATCTTAACTTCATGCATAGATCTTCGTCTTAGAGGCATATTGTAGGCTACTGAAAGCTAGGGGTATGCCTTAAAGGTGAAATTAGAAATTAAGTTCAAAAGTTAGGGTTAAAATAGAATTTTAAGAAATTTAAGGCTTGGGTGTAATTTCAAGAAATTAAGAGGTTAATTTGTAATTTGAAAAGTTTAATGGTTGATAAGAAATTTTGAAAAGATAAAGGGTTGCACTGTAATTTTGGATAGTTTATGGGTCAGAGTGTAATTAAGGAAAAGCATGCTGACAGGGTAATGATGTGGCAGTAAGGACGCATGGCAAGTTATGGTTGGGTGATGTGGCGATGATTGGACAACAAGGCTGACTTGGGTGATGATGTGGCAATAAGGACATGTCGTAGGTTATGGATGGATGACATGGTGATGACTAGACAACTGTGCTGACTAGGCAATGATATGGCAGTATAGACACATGGCAGGTTAGGGATTGATGACATGGTGATGAATGGATAACTGTGCTGACTGGGCAATGACGTGGCAATATGGACACATGGCGGGTGATGGTTAGCTGACATGGTGGTGACTAGACACGAGTTTGACTGTACTATTTATGTGGTAGAATTGGCACGTGGCTGTTGATGGGTGGTTCATATGTCATTGACTGTACACCTCAGTGCTGATATGGTAGATGACGTGGTCATCTTCAACCTCTAGTTGGTGCATGCAAGGCGTGGGGCGCGTAACCGATGTTGGTATTTTGACAAAGGCTCTTGGAGGTGCATTCTATGTGTTTCGATGGTAAAACTTTCCAGTCTAAGGTTTTCCAACCTCGTGAGCACGGTTGTGACCTCTTTTTGGCTAAAACATGATCAGAACTATGAATTTCGAATGTGACAGTAATGACTCTTGTTGAACTACTTTGAACTCTTCAACTTTAGGCTATTTTTAAGATACTCCCCGTCTCTAGAACTCAGCTCTGATACCAAAAATGACACAGAAATTAGAAGAGAGGAATTACTCTCAATAAAAAAAGAAAAAAAGAGAATTTGTTATTTCTTGTCTTGAACACAATGGGATGACCCCTATTTATATTGGTTTTATAGGGATATATTTCAGACAATAAATTAAATCTAGATGGAGGTTACAAGAGTTACAAAAATTTATTTGCGGTTACAAAGATTTATTTGAGGGGGTGTTATGAAAATTTGTAACTCCTAGAAGATATGGAGGTTACAAGGTTGACTTCTGGAGGATATGAAGGTTACAAAGTAACTGATCCATATCAATATATTTAAAATAACGTATAAATTAATATGAAATAATGAGGAAATAACTTTAGATTATGAATAATAAATAGTAAATCACATGCATTGCACAAGTTAAAAAAACTAATAATATATTATTATTTAATATATCATAATAATTAAAAAAAATCTATGGGGAGGTTGCTTGAGGCCTCTATGCTAAACACGTGGTAGATAGCGAACACTTAAATTAAAATTTTAGATTTTTTTCTTCAATTTAAATCATACATTTTAAAGTAGTTGACTTGCATTAGAACTCACAAATCAATTTGTTATTTGTATTATTTATAAAAAAATTATTTCATTAAATATTTTTTAGTTTTATAACTTTTTATTTTATTTTAAATTATGTATTAAAAGAAGTTGATTTGGATGGTAATTTATGGATTGATTTAGAATTCATACTTGAATACTCGAGAAAAGATTTTATTAAATATTTTTATTTTCATATTTAAGTTTTTATTTTTATTAAGGGTTGATCTGCATTGTAATTCATGGGTCGAATTAGATATCATACTATACACTCAAAAAATAAAAAAAATATTTTATTAATTATTTTTAGTTTTTTATATTTAAGTTTTATATTTTATTTTAGTTTTAGATAATATATTTAAAATAGCTGTATTGTACATGACCTACAGATCGATTTAGGGATGCATAAAATTTTAAAAGATATTTTATTAATTGATATTTATGTTTAGTTTTTAAATAATATATTTAAAAAGGTAATTTGCAAGTTGACTTGCTTGTCAATTTAGGATTCGTACTTAACCCCTTTGAGAATAAAAGTTAAAAAAATTATTTTATTAATTACTTCTATTTATTTCTAAATTATGTATTTAAAGGATGGGTCCCACATGTCGACTTACAGATCAATTTAGTATCATACCAAACCCATTCAAAAATTTAAAATAAAATTTATTTTCTTAATTATTCTTATTATAATTTTAAATAATGTATTTAAATTTTATTAAAGAATTTCTTTTAAATGTTAACTCACAGGTCAGTTTAATATTTGTACTAAACCGCTCAGCCAAAAGGTTTTAAAAATAAACTTATTCTATTAATTTTTTATTTTGAAATGATAAATTTAAAGTGATTGATCTACACGTTAATTCTAAATCGATTTAAAATTCGCGCGCGATTCTAAATCCAAATTTTGAATAAATAATTATTATTTAGTAAAATTTATTTTAAAATTAATTAAAAATTATAAAAAATTAAAAAATCACACTGAAGGAGGGCCTTAATTCTAGTTCAAGGATAAAATCATCATTTATATATATTCTTTAATATCATTTTGACCAACTATATAATGCAATAATTTTCTTACGTTATTTCATTCAATCAATCAAATAATATTTATTTTCTCTCATTTTCACTTAATAACTATTTCATTATTTTTCTCTTGACACACCCTTAATTGTTAAACTATTTTGGACTAGATTTAGTTCGAATGTTTAAGATAAATTGGACTTTTATTTTTCAATCTTGGTTCAATTTGAAATACAAGTAAAAATTTTATTTATGTTTTACCTAATCATGTAAAATCACTAATTAAAACATTCAAATTCCTTCAAATCTATACACAAAAGAATTGATTCCTATGTTGAAAAGGATTCGTCTTTACTTAAAAAGATCAATACCTATGTAAAAGGGATTTGATCCTTTAAATATTTATAGTGATTAATAGTAAAACGAATTAGGTTAGATCCAAGTAAAAATGTTATGTCCGAGACTCAGTTTGTTTTTAAATAAATTTCATTTTTTGTGTCCAAGTGAATAGTTTGAGTTTATGTATTTCTATTTTAAATCTTTTCAAATATGGGATAAATTTTTAAAATTAAACAAATTGTTTCTTTATTATCACTTTGATGTATCAAAATTATCTTCGATCTTTGGCTATTATTTGATCATTGTATTTTCTTTTCCTTTTTAGTATGATCTAAAAATATTTAAAGGTAATAATAAAAAAGTTTTGTTAAATAGTTTGTAAATATTTTTTCATTTTCCCCTAAAATATTCTTCCCAATCATACATTTTGTATATTTTTGAATTAAACTAAAAGTAAAATGAGAATAGCAAATTTAATCTATTATGCAAATTCTAGAAAAATATGGATGGCCTTACGCTCGGTGGAATCACAAGCTTTAAACTAATAAAGAGAATTACATGTTTAATTGCCATGAAGCGCGCAAGTTACCAGAGAAAAGCCATACGCTTACCTTATTAGATGTTTTCATCAGCTTCCCTGGTTCACTCGACAACCTTTAAGAGAAATAAAGATTTATCGATCAGAGTGTTGTCTGTTAAGGGCAATGATGAAGTTGCCACATCTCTTTGAAGTATTGGTCGTGATAAACTTGAGAGTGTTAATGAAGGGTTTTTGAGAAGATTAGAAATAATTTTGGCAAATTCTTTGATTCAAAATCAGATGCCAGTTACCATTAACTTGATATTTCTGTTTACTTAGTATAGGGTTAGTAAGTAAATTCATATCGAATTATATAGTTTTTAACAATTTAGTACTTAAAAAAAATCATAATTTGATACCTAACTATTTAGTTGGTACATATCAGATTAAGATTATATCAGCATAAAAAAATATATTTGATCGGTCACGTATTGATTTAATATTTATCAATCATTTGCATCATCATTTTATGTTATGGAGTTAGTCCATTAGATAATTTGTTGAAAGAATACAAATTTAGATATTTAGTTATGAATTTAAAAAGTCTAAAAGTAAATGCGCATTGCTTGATAGCTATAAATTTTGATACTTGCCAGGTAGAAAGTGGATAGTTTTTATAGGGCATTTTTCTAGTGGTGCTATTGCTATCTTCACAACTGTTTGGTTCTTGGGGCATACTTAAAACCTGAGAAAAACTCAAATTTCATCGCTGTGTGTGACTTTTGAATCCCTTCTTGTTGCTGCTCTTATTTTTAACCATGGTCCTAGACAAAAGAACTGGGCACAATACTTCATAGATTTGTTATGAGATATGATGTTGTCCCTCGAATTTTGCTTGCCCTTTTGTCTTCCATGGAACGGGGACTACATCAGATTCTTTATCTGTTAAACCAAAAGGCAATGTTTCCAATTCAGGGATCTATAGGAGAAGCGTCAAGGTAAAACTATGATGAGAAATGCATCAGCCCTCGCCAACCATGCTGCCTGTCAACATATGGGGAACACAAATCCCATGTCAGAAACGGTGGCAAGCTTCATTGAGCTAAGCCCTTATAGACCCTCTGGAACCTTTGTCTTCTGCACTAGGAATACGAAGTTGGTTGAGAATTATCCAAAAAAAAGTAGAAGCTAATTGTGGTAAGAAATACAGATACTTTTTATTGTCTGATGTAAATATGCTTTCGATAGAATTCGGTATTGGAGGTAAATATGTATATGATATAAGTATTGAAGGAGCATATCTATTGGAGATATACACACGTGCCTTAGTCTGTAGAACTAGTCTTTAGGAACATTTTATTTGTTGCTTGATTTTAAGGAATCAGTTTAGATGTTGCATATGTTTTAAAGTTGTTATGATGTAGTGGTTTATGCTTAAAAGTCGTGTGGTTGTTATGTTTTATCTCTATATATATATTCAATAATAAAAAAGTAGTTTTGAGTTTTTCCCACGTCATATGCAAGCTGGTCTCTTTTGTCTAATATTCATTTAGTTTTAATATATGTGTTCCTTTCATATCACAATCTTAACTACAATCTAGTAATCAGAGCTTTTATCTTGAGGGACCTATAAGATTGAGTGATACAAACGCAAACTTTCATAATAGAGGTCGATTACACAATTATCTTTCAGCCATGTTGCTCCATCAGTTTTTGATGGCCAAAATTATCAAACATGTGCTGTTAGGATGACAGTCTACCTTGATGTGTTGGACCTTTGGGAGGCTGTAGAAGAAGATTATGACATTTCATTGCCGCCAGCAAATCCAATGGTGACACAAATAAAGAATCATAAGGAGAGAAAAACAAGGAAGTCAAAGGCCAAAACATGTCTTTTCTCTGCCATTTCAAGCACCATACTTACTAGGATCATGAACCTAAAATCAGTCAAAGACATATGGGACTACCTCAAAAAGGATTACTAGGGCAAAGAAAGAACCAAGAACATGCAAGTGCTAAACTTGATCAGGGAGTTCGAGATAGTGAAAATGAAGGAGTCAGAAATGATTAAAGACTATTCTGACAAGATGCTGGGCATTGTTAACAAAGTGAGGCTACTGGGTAAGGACTTTTCTGATGAGAGAATTGTCCAAAAAATTCTTGTCACCTTGCTTGAGAAATATGAGTCCAAAATTTCTTTTTTGGAGGAGTCTAAAGGTTTGTCAAGCATATCCTTGGTAGAGTTAGTTAATGCTTTGCAGGCTTAAGAGCAAAGAAGAATGATAAGAAAAGAAGAAACTATGGAGGGTGCTTTCAAAGCCAAATCAGAAAGTTCTGGAGGAGGCAAAGATAAAAAAATCAAGGAAAAGAAGAAGAACAGCAAGTCCTGCAATGACAATAAAAATGATGAGAGTTCACCTTATCCTCATTGCAAGAAGTCTAACCATATGCGAAAGAGGTATTGGTGGAGCCCTGATATCAAGTGCAGAAAGTGTGGCAATATGGGACACATGGAGAGGGTCTGCAAATCGCAACAGCCTGAAGCAGCAAAAGTGTCCACAGAACTATAAGAGAAAGAACAACTCTTCATGGAAGTATGTTTTGCCACCAACAACAGCTTAAGTGATTCCTGGTTGATAAACAGTGGCTGTACCAACCACATGACCAACGATCAAACTCTTTTCATAGAGATTAATAAGATTCTTATTTCCAAAGTAAAATTGGAAATGTTGAGTTTATCTCAGTCAAGGGAAAAGGAATAGTGGTTATTGAAAGCTTGATAGGTTTAAAGCACATTATTGATGTCTTATATGTGCCTGACATTGATCAAAACTTGCTTAGTGTTGGACAGCTAGTTGAAAAAGGCTTCAAAGTTATTTTCGAAGACAAGTGGTGCTTAATCAAGGATGCAAAGGGCAAAAATGTTTTTAAAGTGAAGATAAAAGCCTAGAGTTTTGCCTTAATTTTGATGGAGAATGAGCAAGCAACACTTGCAAGTCATGTAAGCAACGCAGAATTATGGCACAAAAGACTTGGGCATTTCCATCATGCTAGACTTCTATATATGCAGAAAAATAACTTTGTGAAGGGTTTACTGCTGTTGGAGGATAAACTAGTAGATTGTGTGGCTTGTCAATATGGAAAGCAAGTTAAAAAACCATTTCCTCAATCAGCCTAGAGAGCATCACACAAGCTCCAACTTGTACACACCGATGTTGGAGGACCTCAGACAACTCCATCCTTGAATGGTAATAAATAATAAATTGTCTTTATAAATGATTATACTAGATTTTGCTGGATTTATTTTCTTAAATCCAAAGCTGAGGTTGCTAATATATTTTGAAAGTTTAAAGCTTGGGTGAAGAATCAAAGTAATTGCAGGCTACACATAATAAGGTCTGATAAAGGGAAAGAGTACATAAATAAAACTTTTAACAAGTTTTATGAGGAAACAACTATTGAGCACCAACTCAAAGCACCTTATACTCCATAATAGAACGGTGTAAGTGAGAGAAATAATCGGAGCATCTTAGAGATGTGCGAGGTGTATGCTTCATAAAAAGGAGTTACCAAAGAATCTTTGAGCAAAAGGTGCAAGCACTGCAGTTTTCCTATTGATTAGGTTGCCAACTAGAGCTGTGCAAGGAAAAAAACCGTTTGAGGCCTGGTTCAATTACAACCCAGATTTACAGAATCTGAAAATTTTTGGTTGCCTCTCTTTTTCTTATATGCCACAAGTAAAACGAGACAAACTTGATAATAAGGCAGAATCGGGTATTTTTGTTGGATATAGCAGTAATTCCAAAGCTTACAGAATTTTCCAACCATAAAATGGAAAAATTATTGTAAGTCGAGATGTCAAGTTTATGGAAGATAAATAATGGAGTTGGGAGGAATCATTAGAAAAGCAATTGCCAGTAAATTCACAGTATCTTGATGACAACATAGATGATGTCCCAGTTCGTGACACAAGACCTCTGTCTGGTATCTATGAAAGAAGCAATGTTACCATCTTTGAACCTGCAAAATTTAAAGAAGCCGAGAAGGATGACAAATAGATTGAAGCTATGAGAGAGGAGCTTCGTATGATCGAGAAGAATAGCACTTGGGAATTGGTAGACAGACCTCAAAACATAAAGATCATTAGAGTGAACTGGGTTTACAGAACCAAATTCAATGCTGATGGTTCTATGAACAAACACAAAGCGAGATTAGTCGTGAAGGGGTACAGTCAAGTTTTTGGGGTAAATTTTTTAGAAACTTTCGCTCCTATTGCACGCTTGGACACTATCAGGATGTTGTTGGCCTTAGCTGCACAAAAAGGTTGGAAGCTTTACCAGCTAGATGTAAAGTCAGCTTTTTTGAATGGTTATCTTCAAGAAAAAATCTAGGTTGAACAGCCAGAGGGATTTCTTGTCAAGGGACGGTAGAAAAAAGTTTATAGTTTGAGAAAGGCTTTATATGGCCTTAAGTAGGCTCCCAAGGCCTGGTACAATAGAGTTGATGATTATCTTTAAATTCTTAGATTTGTTAAAAGTCTAAGTGAAGCCACTTTATATGTGAAGAAATCAGATGCTAACTTAATTATAATGTCTGTTTATGTTGATGATCTGCATGTTACAGGAACCAATAAGAAGCTAGTGGATGAATTTAAAGCTGAGATGTTCAAAGCTTTTGAGATAACAGATCTCGGTTTATTGACCTATTTTCTAGGCATGAAGGTGAAGCAAGGCCATGATGAAGTCTTCATGTGTCAAAAGAAGTTTGCAAATGAAATTCTTAAAAAATTTCATATGGAAGATTGCAAAGGCAGTAGCACACCAATGAATCAAAAGGAAAAGTTTAACAAAAAAGATGGAGCTGAAAAAGTTGATAAAGGGCTATACAAGAGTCTGATCGGTTGCTTGATGTATCTCACAGCACAAGACCAGACATAATGTTTGCAGTAAGCTTGCTGTCAAGGTTTATGAATTATGCAAGTGAAGTGCATTTTGTAGCTGCTAAACATATTTTAAGATATGTCAAGGGTACAACAGATTATAGCATTAAGTATTCTTACTGTCATGAATTCCAGCTCCAAGGATTTTCTGACAGTGATTGGGTAGGTTCTATTGAGGACATGAGAAGCACAACTGGTTTTTGTTTCAGTTTCGATTCAGGTGTTTTCTCATGGAGTTTTAAAAAATAAGATGTGGTTGCTTAAAGTACAGAAGACGCGAAATTTATCACAGCTAATGCTACGGTGAACTAAGCAATTTGGATTAGAAAAATACTTGCAGACTTGCACATGAAGCAGATTGAGCCAACAAAGATTTTTGTAGACAATCAAGTTGCTATTGCAATCTCAAAGGATCCTATTTTTCATGGGAAAACAAAGCATTTCAACATCAAGCTGTATCACTTGAGAGAAAAGTAGAAAGCTGGTGAAATTAATTTGATTTATTGCAAGATAGAGGAGCAGATTGCATATCTGCTGACCAAAGCCCTTCCAAAAGCAAGATTTGAAGATTTAAGAAACAAGTGTCTACAAATACTAAGGCAATGAGGAGATTGTTGGAGATATGCACACGTGCCTAAGTCTGCAGAACTAGTCTTTAGGAACGTTTTATTTGTTGCTTGATTTTAGGGAATCAGTTTAGATGTTGCATATGTTTTAAAGTTGTTATGATGTAGTGGTTTATGCTTAAAAGCTATGTGGTTTTAATATTTTATCTCTATACATATTCAATAATAAAAAAGTAGTTTTGAGTTTTTCCCATGTCATATGCAAGCTGATATCTTTTGTCTAATATACTTTTAGTTGTAATATTGATGTTCTTTTCATATCACAATCTTAATTACAATATTTATACATATATCTCAATATGTTGACATTTGTATCAGGTATAAATATTTTAAGGGAAACAAAAATCCAGATAACATCAGATGCTATTTTGTAACTATTTTTCTACTCTTCTCAGTTGTGCTCCGAGAATGAACTTAAGGACATTGCTGAGAGATGCCTAAACAATAACTTTGATTATCAAAGTAGGATTCAAGAAAGCTTAAAAATCTGCAAAATATTTGTCCACTAAGATCATTCGGAAGGGCTTCTCTTCCCCTTAAATGGCAGCATCTGCTGAGAATATAGCAACAAACAAGGATTTAAATGACCTTGGCCCAAGTAAGTTCCAATTCTTCACTTTATCAACAAAACAGAGCAATAAGGATGCCTTTCATTTGATCACCATAGTCTCTAAAAGATCACCATGTGATATAATATATGGTGTCTCGGAATTCCAGAGCACTAGTTAGGTTGTTTCTTGGGGCTGCAGGCAAGCAGCGGAAGTAAAAATTAAATAGTAAATAATTTCAAAAAAGAAAGATGATCTGAAAGCAAATTTAAAAAGGCTAAAACAAACAGGAATATGGGCTGTTTTGAGATAATTGAAATATTGAATAATGTATGAACTCTATGAAAGATTTGAGAGTCGAAAACTTTTGAAGGAGCTTGTAACCAAGTACCGTTGCTTTGTTGAGCCCTCTGATGCTGCAACTATTATCACCATGCAAAGAATGAAGACACAGGACCTTATAGGTAGAAGGGCAGGCCAAAACGATATAGATAGGGGTGGCCAGTAATAAGAGCCAAAGGAGCTTTGGCCCCTCAAAAATTTGGAATTTCACTTGTCTCTCTTTATATATATGTAATTAATTTTATTTATTTATTTATTTGACTTCTTTATTTAATTTTATACATTATAATTTAATAAAATTAAAATCACGTTATTATTTGTCTATCTATTTTACTAACTAATCATAATTAACAAATACCTTAAACCAAAAGGTTAAAACGTAATTATGTAAATTAACGAAAGTTAAATTGACTAACTTTTTCAACAAGATTCTAAGTCTCTAACCAATTATCAAACATGTATTTTTCTTCTTTATTTTTGGCTGACTAAATTTTTTTCATTTTTTATTAGTTTTTCAATTTAATTCTATCTTAGTTCTTTTTCTACTATTACCGTGCAACTTTTTACTAAGACAAAAGTCATATTAGAATAAAAGATTATTAAAATGCCATAATTTTTATTTTCAACTTTCAACTTTATTAGTTCAAGTTAGATATTTACCCAAATTCAAATTGGGATTCAATTTAGATTCTAGTATATTTCTATTGATTAGAGGTTACTTGATAGTTAAGTTTACTTAATTAGTATAATTCTTCGCAGGAAAGAAATCTTAGTAGATATGAATTCTTGGTAATCAGGAAATAAGCTCTAAGTTTATTTAGAGCTTTTGAATTATAGGAGAGTAAATCTTATAGGATCTCTATGAGGGGGATGGGGTTGGAGGATGTGAGAAAGAGTTTGGTAAAATACCGAATTAATGGGATAGACAGTATTCCATGTGTTTAAACCCTAGAAACATGGAGGGCTTGGGTTTGGTGATTGTTAAAGGGTGTTTTATACTCTTTTTGTCTTTATATTTATTATGAATTTTTCTTTCTCATTCATGGATGTAGTAGTCAAAGTTGAACCATGTTGAATATTGCCTCCTGTGCGTAGGAGTAACTCCCTATGGATCTTGGTATGAAAAGGTTTTCGCTTTGAAAATTCCTAACAAATGGTATCAAAGTTATGATTCGAGCCTCATCATAATGTGATCATGAGTAATGATGATTATTCAGTTGCAAGGAATTTATTGCTACAAATTATGTTTGTGAGATCGAGGATATGCAAGATAAGATTTGTTGCAATAAGGTGTCAGTTGCAAGTGAAGCAATTTTCAATTGATCCAGTAGTGCAAATCTTGGGTTGATGTTGCAGAAAAAAAGTAGTCAAGACTAATTCGATCATATAAAGCTGAGATTACTTGCAGGCCAATATTTTGGTGGAATGTGTATTAAGGTGGAGATTGTTAGATATTTGATATAAATTCAAATTAGGAATTAGTTTGGGTTCTAGTAAAATTTTATTGGTTGATATTACTTGTTAGTTGAGTTTATTTAATGAGTAAATATTCCTAATAGGAAAGAAATCTTAATAGATAAAAATTCTTGTTGATAAAGTAATAGACTTTATAAATATAGAATGGGTGTTGACCTTTAGAAAATGATGTAAATGCAATGGGATCTCTATGAAGGAGATGGGCTTGTAGGATGTGAGGAAGAGTTTAGTATAACATGGAGTTAATGAGATAAATTGTATTACATGTGTTTAAACCCTAGAAGCATGAAGAGCTCTAGTGTAGGTGTTTTATATTCTATAGTTATTGTGCATGCTCTCTCTAATCTGTAGATGTAAGCAGTTGAAGTTAAATCATGTTAAATATTGTCTCTTATGTGGATGCATTGACTCTATGTAGATCTCAGCGTGAAGATGTTTCCACTTGAAATTCCTAATGATTTAATAGAATATTTGACAAAAAATATATTGTGTAGCAATTGATAAATTTATATTACTATAAAAGAGAGTTGTTCACAATTTTAAGTAATATTATTTATTTGACATATTATGCATAGAATAATTTAATTGATGTATCATGGTTCTTTATACTTTTGTTTATGAATCAATAAAATTAATATCATCATATACTTTTTGTTAATATATTGCTTGCATATATATATATATATATATATATATATATAAAATAAGATTTTAGGCTGAGGTAGAGAAGCATTTGCCTCACAAGACTACTAACCTAGGAGCATTTGAAGATATTAGGGAAAAGGGATTAAATTTGGAAAGAAATTTGTAGGAATGGATTCATGGTGTGCAAATAAATAAACACTAAACTAGTAGCGTAGTGTAATTAATTTATGCAATCAATTTTTAAAAAGTGTCATTTAACAAGTTCATTCAAATAACCAGGGCCTACTAGCTGTTAAGATTTAGATCTTCAGATTTGAGTTTGATAAGGAAGATTATATAAGGCCATGTGACGAACAAATTGACAAGATGGATGCTACAATGGGAGCCTGAGAAACTGACATCAGTTGGCACAGTCACTCAAAATTGGCTAACCTCAAAATTGCTACAGAATTAATGAGACAAGGTGCAATGATGACACCGACAGTTTTAAGCACACTTTTAACAACATTGGCATGGGTGGCAGCAATACTTGTAGCTATTGATTTTGCTAAATTTGCTAGTGCACCTGTTGATAATGGCTTGACAAATTACAGCATCCTTGTCAACTAGCGGCCGATGCAATCACACTTATTGAACACATTGACCTGTTGGAAGGAACAAAGGTTGTCTATGTGGGATGGAAACGATATTGTGCACCCGTGGTTGTTGGTTTCAGTTGTTCCTTTTCACTTTGTCCCCACCGACCTTAAAGGTTTTGAGAATAAAGAGGCTTCTATGAAGTCGCAGCAAGCTGCAATCAGTCATATTAAGATTACGAATGATCCAGAGGAATTCGTTAAAGGCGCTGATTTTGTGATGTGTGGGCTATAGCCCGGGGAAAAATGAAGAGGCAACTAAATGTACAGTTATGATTACAGAGAGGAAGTTTTTCCGAAGCAAACAATTAGCATTTTCTATTGAAGCTGATGATGATCCAAAACCATGGTTCAAGATGTATGGTGGGAAGTATTTTTTCGATAGTGCATCCATGAGAAATCTGTTTTGCATAGAGTTTTTCATTCCGAACTGGAACCAAGAATATGCAACTTGGGAAAGCTTAGTCGATATGGAAAAACAGTTTTCAGGTTTCCTGGGAAGCTGCTTTGGTTGGACTCATGATAACATTAGGCCCATATCATAGTCTAACTTGACCAATCAAGTGAATCAACTATACCACCAAACCATCCAAGCCTGCTACAAGTGGTTAGTATTACTATAACTAACAGCCTTCTTCACAGCAGCAGCAAACCCTTGGTGGTGTTTCGGGCTGCTTGTGAGCCATTATGTTTTTATAAGCTTCCATCCTTGATGACAAGGATGTTTTCAAGGGGGGAGTGTCCGTACGCGCTCTGTTACGTTGTTTTTAGTTTGTTATTGCCATTTAGTGTAATAGTGTTAATTGGGTGTTCAATAATCAGTTATCACTGACGTCATGTAACCATGCATTTAAACGAGCATGCAACAGCTGTTTGTGGCATATGTTCTCTCTTGGCTTTCTCTAACAATTTCTTCCTAAATTCTCCCCTCTCGTCTCCCCTTATATTCTCTTCTTTTCTACTTTTCTCCTCCAATTCTCTGGTCGAACGTTGATTTCGGTTTGGCGCGTCATTAAATTAATTAGTTCACTTAATTTTACACTTAATTCCTTTCTTTTCGTTTTCCATTTCCTTTCTTCCTATCAAAACATAGGGTAAATAACTATATATATACATATCCTATAGCAATTAATAAGCTTCAAAACACCCCATCAAATAAAGAAATAGAAATTCATATTTCCCCCAAAATTCTTGGGATTTTATTGTCGAAACACAAACCAGAAAGAAAGGCCAAGCAATGAACAACCCAAGATAGAATTAGCAACACATTAAAATACAATTTTGGGAGTTGCAAAGCGATATTTGGTAAGCATTTGACTACTTTTACAGCACAGCCTAATTCTCCAGAAGCATTTACTCAAAATCTAGAAAAGGAAATGGAAATCAAATGAAGCTTTTACAGCACAGATGTGATTGATATCCAACCAAGTCAAACAGAGCATATTGTTCACAAGTTTGGTTAAAAGATGCAAGGATAAAGAAATACTCACATGTTTAACATAAAGCCTTAGGGCCCCAACCATGATAAACAACAAGCCATACTCCCTTATGCATGTAAAAATAGCTGCCCGCCTGCCAACAATTGCTCCTCTAAATCCAGCACAATTATGACAAAAGCAAAATACATAAACATGACACGAATATATGAATTGCCAAGTCTACTTTGTATATGCATAACTGCTCATCCTATATTTCAAACATAAGATACCATAATCTTCATCTCAAACAAGTATTATATTCTACCAGGAGATTACTGTTTATTCTTCTATGGGTTTTATTCCTTTTTCCACATCAAGCTGAGGAGGCTTCATAATACGTTACCCAAAGCAAAGCCTTCTTCACAACGTCTCCCTTTCAGATGAAGGATAATAACAAATTAGTTGATCATACAATCTCAGGCAGACTGATCCAAAGAAGCAGCGGGACTTATTAAAGAATTGAGGAACAACCAGTTAAGTAAACATTTGTCCTCATTGAATTATTAAATCCTATAGGATCTCATCCAGTGGACCATAATATGTTTTCAGTTAACTTATACAAAAGAAAATGAGCAAATTTATGGATGAAGAGCACCTTTGAAAGACAGCAACAAGAGTTTCCCCGCTTACTGCTGCTCCTGGTAATATCTGAAAAGATATTCACTGATAAACTAAACATCAACTTCAAATTCCATAAAAAAAAAAGAACAAGAACTTCAAGCTCCAACCTAGCGTGTATGGAAATAGGGACCTAAATTAACAGAAAGAGCAAAGCTAAAGCATGACGAACACCAATAGGCTAAACCACCTACCAGGGAATATAATGTTCAAGCATTACCAGCTTTCTCTTTTCTCATCTCTCCAACTTGTATGCTCTTTTCGTTGAAAACCTCAACACTTGGGTACTATTTGACATTCACATAAAGGTTTGAAAATTAAAAATTTCAGGACTTTCCCTTACTTTGTGTTTGTTTGCATAAAAGGGTGACTACTTAACAATTTTCAGCAACAACTATTTAGAATGCACAGAACATAATCCCCCTTTATATTTAACATTAATCATATGAATTTATGGCATGTTTTATCATTATCGAAGATATAACCTTTTTTTTTTTTTTGTTCTCAGTGTAATAAAAATAAAGGTCAAAATGTAATGCCATCACCACTAGTCCAGTTTCTAAAGAACCACACCAGTGTTTAGAAGAAATAGATTCAGAAGTTAACAGTCTTACATAAGTGGGGCAATTTTTACCTGGAAGTTTTCTTTGTAAAATGAGAAACAGTTGGAATCTTTCTGACAGGTGCAAGTGCAAATCATACTCCGGAAAATGCAGTATTTCCATTAAGACGGTCCTCAACTTTTAATTAGCGACAACTTCATTCACCAAACCCGCTAATATGAAAGGCAAAAAATGCAACATATAAATAACAGTATTTACTTTCAGGAGTCAACTTCCTCTCCACAAGCCAAACACTTTACAACAACAGACGCATCATCATCATCAATAAATTAATTTCCAGAAATCAAGTCCATGGCAAAAGAATCTGAGACTCAGGCCCTAATAATACAATAATACACTAAGAAATACAAGTGCCTTCAGTGTTTGTACTGCCTCGAAAGTCAACTATCCCACCCACCAAGCAATAGCATAGAGTGGAGCTAATGGCATAGATAAGGTACAAGGACTTGCCATTGTTGCAAAATGTTAGCAGTGTATAATGTAAAGGCAAAGGAAATTATTAAACAGAAAACATTCACATGTCCATGCATAAGTATAAGCAAACATGGCGATACAGAAGGATCAACATCTGCAAATTATTGTTCACAAAAGAACATAAAGCAGATGAGAGTTAAATTTAAGGAGGAAGGGGAGTATCCCAACAAAGGCGAAAGAACCACCATAGGAGAATCCCTGCAGATATAGGTTTAAATTAACATTTCAGTTACTACAGATGCTATATTTGAAATTGTAAAATCTTGTTTTCGGCTGTCTTGCCCTCTATTCAGGTGTTACAGACTAAAAGAGTGAAATCTCCACAAGATTTCAAAGAAGACCACCAGTAGCTAGTATTCAACCATCTTTTTCATACTCATTTTGACCTTTGATCAACGTTGCTCCGACTCTTCCTTTTTTCCTTAAGTACACATGTTCGATACATATCCAGACATGTTCATGGACATGATCCCCAAGGAGTAAGCAACTAACAAGAAAACCAATTGTTCATAATTACCTAATATTAAAAGCATAATGAAATAAAATCCATAATTTTTGAATAAAGAAAGAATTATAATAGAAATAGGAGGCACTAAACTTATTATGATATTCATTGTGTCAAATTTCTATACCACCTTATCTATTTACATGAAAAGATGAGTCCTCTACATCAGCTCATGCACCATAAAGACAAGAACCAAAGTCCTAGAAACATATCTCAATTCACTGATGCCAGAAGAGACAATGCCACGCTCACATCTAGATCTATGAAAGCTGAAGTTTACGAGTAAGAAAACACGCAGTTAAGGCCAAAACAAAACCAGAAAAGCATAACCCAACATATATAATTCACGAAAACAGAGGTTGCTCCTAAGACCTCGCAATCATGCTACAAGAACGAGCCAACCTAAATGTCAGACTGCCCCCTTGAACACTAGCTTCAGCCTCTACAGAAGGATGTTCATATGGCTTCCTGCAGCCGGGACAACGTCCATCCTCCTCGAGAATCCTCTTGTGGCAGAAAAGACACAGTCGGAAACCACACAAACAGGGCAAGAAACTTGAGTCCGTGAAATCTAAATCCTCATAGCATATGGGGCATGAGGATGGCACTAAAAACGCATTGCTACGTGCCCATGACACCCCTCCTTGACCAAAATGCCGGTCCATAGCTGGAAAACTCCGCCGCTTGGACAAATTAGGAAGACTCTGAGGACGAAAAGCATCATCAGCTCTCCATGCCCTGTTACTCCCTGTTGTCCTCTGCACCATTCTTGGAGACTCAAGCTTTGAATTCCTCAAAACTGATCCCGCACCATTCTTACCTAAGTGTGTATTTGGATCATGCCCCGGAGTCAGTCCTAAACAAGGGTTTTCCCTGTTATTTTCATTCCGCTCTGTTTCTTGCTTGTCTTCATCGGCAGCCAATGCATCAGCAACCGCCTCCCAATCATCCAAGCATCCATCATCGCCTTCTTCTTCCGTGATGCTACCAGAACAGCACCCACCACTACTCGTGGTGCTGCTGCTACTGCTGCTGCTATTGGTGAAGCTTGTCCCGGAATCCGTCCCTCCCAAAAGGCTGCTACTGGTGGGGCTATTTGAAGGCGAGGACTCAGAATCGCTCTCGTGATGGACCAATTCATTTTCTCCTCCTCCATTAGTCTCAGCAATTCTCCTCATCTCTAAATTCTCTAAGGGACGTTCCCTTTCACCCCGTTGAGTTTTCTTCGATTCGCCACCGTTTATCCCCTCCTCGCAACAACCCTTTATCTTTACCGCACCTAATCAAAATCAAAATTGAAAAAAAAAAAATAATAATAATAATAACAAAAACCACCAAAAAAAACCCTTAAAACTAATAACGAAAGGAAACTAAGAATTAACATGCCTTTAGAAAGCCATTGCTCACGGCGGGCATCCAATTTGCATTGTTTTAATTTTGCAGACCTCTGAAAATCCCCACCAAAAAATTATAAAAAAAAAAATCAATAAAACTAAAAGAAAAATATGAAAAAAATAATAAT
Source organism: Adansonia rubrostipa (assembly GCA_038381775.1). Taxonomy (NCBI): domain Eukaryota; kingdom Viridiplantae; phylum Streptophyta; class Magnoliopsida; order Malvales; family Malvaceae; genus Adansonia; species Adansonia rubrostipa. The sequence goes on along the minus strand of JBBYHM010252815.1, from coordinate 10,258 downwards.
AATCGAATGTCAATAAAGAAAATAAAAATGGCACAAAGAAGCTCATACTCTCTTCTTTTTGGAGAAATCTTTGCAGTTAGAAGCTGAAGAAGCATTGTTGATTGAATCAGAACCCTTAGCTTTCACATTGTTGATTGAATCAAAACCCATGGCTTTAAATGAAAAAAAAAAATTTTTAAGCAATTTAGAGATTAAAAAAAACCCTAATTTTGTTTGGTTTTTCTTTTTTATTAGATTTTTGTTTGAGTTCTCTTCGTTTGGTTTTTGAGAGGTGAAAGGAAAACGATAGAAAACGGAAACTCCTGCATTCCGCTCTCACTTATATTGTACGTGACGAAAACACCCGTCCCTTCTTAATTTTGACTTTTGGTTGGTGATATTTATTAGGGATTTGGATGAATTAATTAGGATAATTAATGGTTTTTGTATTATCTACAAAATGGAAATCTTATAGGAAAGTGGCTTAAAAATAATTTATTGACAAAAAAAAACTCACAAATAATTTTTTAAAAATCAAATCAAAAATTAAATTTATGAGATTATTTTCTATCTGACATTAAATTAATTGGTTTAAATCAAAATAATTTAAATATTAAAATAAATAATTTTAATATTTAATAAATATTAAATATTATAAATAATTAATAAAAATATATATTTAGTTTAATGGTATGATTTTCATTATAAAATTAAAATTTTAAAAGTCATCACTTACATAAACAAATTTCAAAAAAAATAAATATAATTTTCATCGATTTAATTTGATTTTACCATTTGAATTAGTTTTTTTATCGTTTTGATGGATTTTCGATTTTAACATGTATATCAAACCTAATAGGTTATCGATTCTTAGTAAAATATTCTATCCTCCTATCCAAGTCCAAGTTTTTCAACCATGCTCACAAGTGAGATTAATAAATTGTTAATTTTTTAATTTAATTTTTTTTATTTTTAAATATACACTAAATTAAATGTTTAATTATCAATTTTATTTGTAAAATTTAAAACTTTTATTGACAGTGGATGAAATAATTTTTTATAAATTTACGAGAGTTTTTGTCTTTTTTTTTTTTTTTAGAGTGCTAACTCCTTTATGAAGTTTGAAAGTTACCCTAATGATAGATGAAATAATTCTATGCTTATCCTAACAACAATTCTATGCTTATCTACCAACTTTTTACAATATCTTGGCCAACTTTCTTACCCATTTTTTCTTACCTTGTCATAGCCTGGCTTTAGTTTGAGATCTCTCTTGTAGACCTACTCGAAATAATCTTGGTAAATCTTATGACTCGAGTACAAATCAATTACATTGTTTATTTTGGATTTTTTTTATATTTTACATTAATTATTTAGGATATCTTTTAGAGAATTTGCATTATTATGTATTTTAGAATTAATCCGTAAAGATTTTCCTTCGATGCTTATAATAATATTTACAGTTGATCATTATCGATAAATATTGAAATATATGTGAGACGTATAGAAGAGTCCGGATATATTTAAGATTTCCTTGAAAGGTATCGGCTCCTCTTTAGTATAACCACTCAAGGAAATCCTAAAACGTCCATACTCTTCCCCGTGCTTAATATATGCTCCAATTTTTATAGACAATGGAGATCGGCTCATCCTTAGAGTTAGAGTAATCAATGAGATCTTAATATACCCGTTAATATTTTTGATCTTGTTTTCTTCATTATTAAATTTTGTTGGTATTTATTATGTCATTCTCCTTAAAATATATTTAACAAAATTATACAATTACAATCTAAATTAAATTTTTAAGATAAACATATGAAATTAAATATTTTAAAATAAATACTCAATTTTTATCCTATTCTATTTATTAAATATTTTAATAAATAACTGACTATCATTAATTATAAATGAGATAAATTTTTAATAATATAAACTATTATTATTTTTATAATAATATAATATTTTATTAATTTAAAAAACTATAAACATAATAATAAAATTAACAACATAATTAAAAAAAAATCACGTCCACGTCCGAAACGTCATTACTGTTGGTGTTCCAAACGTGAAAACGTCAAGATGATTAAAGTTTGCAAGCAGAAAATGCTAGTGCAGCTAACGTTTCCATGTCAAGTTTGCTCAGCACTTTCTCAATGGACATATCAGTCAATTTGATGATTTTCAAAATAATAAAATAATAATATTTTGATAATTTATTTAAAAATAATGTTATTTAAGTATTTTATTTTGAAATCAAGGGTAGTTCAGTTAATTTGCTGATAAAATGTGATAGAAGTAAGAGGTACACGAAACGATGTAAGCCTGCTTACCATTTAGATGCCAAGAACCGGAATTGGGTACGCATTCCAAAGAGGACGAACCCCATGTATAACAGTGGGCCTATCAGCCTCAATATTTAAACATCTGAGAATTGAATTTAAAGGTTGTGTGTAAAAATCAGGTGTTTACGGATTAATTATCGAAATTACTTAAAAATTTTAGAAAAGTATTGATAATAATATAAAAATAAAAATAATTATGTCTTTTCATATATTGGAAAATATCAACTAATGATTTCGTTTAAAAACACTAGAATCTATTATTACCTTCACATTGTGAGTGTTTTTTTTAAAATAAATAAATAGGTAGGTTTTGTTAGATATGGGCAATTTTCCAAGTGTAGATTTTTATAATTAAATAAATGTATGTGTGAAAAAGTTAAATTAAAAGACCAAAAACATCCATAAATATGCATTCATAGACATTCATTTTTGGTATTAAGAAAAATGTAAATTGATAATTTTTTATATTAAATCATGACATTTCTAAAGAAAGTATTGCATAAAAAAATAAAAATAATTAAAAGGGAAAAAGCAAATAAAAGAAAAAAATATAATACTACAAAGGGTTCATACTTGTTTTTCTTTCTTTCTTTCTCTTTTTTTTTCTTTTACAAAAAATCTAAACTTGTCACTTAAAAGAACTAAAAATATAATAAATGAAACATGCATCATTTATTAAATTGATATCATTTGTTAAAAAAAACGTAAATTGATATCATCGTATTAGCCCTGCTTGTGAAGTTTTTAAACTCTACTAATAGTGTGCTGAATAATAAGAAAAATAAATAAAGATTAAAGAAGCAAAGTAAAGGAAAGTGACAAAGAAAAAGGTCCAAGACATAATTAGAAAAAAAAATACTATAACTATGGAAAATTTTAAAAAATATATATCAATTTTTTTTTTAAAAAAATTAAAATATCCAAATTTGTTCATGAACTTTTAATAATTGACACATTTTTAAAAGTTTTTAGGTAACATTTTCTTGCAAAAAAAAAAACCTAAAAAAAAAAAGAAAGAAAACTCAAATAAGTGAAAATGAAACATGAAAAAACAAATCAGAATAATGGAATAAATACCTTTTTAGTTTGCTCTTTTTCCTTTTAAATAGGTTTATTCAAAAAGTTTTTGCTATTTAAAAGAAACATTAATTGACTAAATGTTTATTATTATATTTTCTTTAATTACTCTAAAGTGTATTATTTATAATATATTTTAAAAGAAGAAAAATAAACAATAGAAGAAAGTAAGAAAAATTAGGGCAAGGTACAAATCTAATATTTGTGAATGGTCCAATCTTAAAACTTATATTTCAATTATTGTAATTTTACCATTATATATATATATAAATATATTTAATTTTGAAGTAAATTTATCATCATAACTTTTTAAGTTTGAAACAAATGCAATTAAGATGTAATAGTTGAAGAATATGTAAATATTCCTTAGAAATTGTTTTACAATTAGAAAAAAATAATTTTCAAAATAACATGGTAAGAAAAAAATAAATAACAATATAATATATCATCATACTTTTAAGTTTGAAACAAGTTTTTATAAAGATGTAATATTTGAAGAATATGTAAAGTATTTCATTAGAAATTGTTATATTTCAAAAAATGGTTTTGTAAATAACTTTGGCAAGAAAAAATAACCATAAACTATAATTTTTCATTTTTCATTTTCCTTCATTTTGAGATTATTTAGTAAATATAATATTCAATGTCATTTTTTAAATTTGTAAAATAGCCTTTAAATAATGAAATATTCTATAGGGGATATTTTTCATATGTTACATATTGGTCAAACTTGTTCCAAAATTAAAGTCTAATAGTAAAATTAAACTAATTGAAATATATTATGATTTGAATTTTGGAACTCTTACAAATGTAGAATGATAAAGTTTAATTTTTCTCATAAAAAATTAGAAAAATTGAGAGTTAATTTAGTCAAACTAATGTTTGAATTCTTTTATTGCTTCGATTTTATTATTTACTTAAAAGATAATTTTTAAAGTAAAATATAAATATAAAAGATTATAAATCAAGTTGAATACATGATTTTAATTCATTATATATATTTTATATGTAAAAATATTAAAATATATATCCAATTTAGTTCATTTAGATTATATTGATATCTATCACTTTCATTTATATTAACAACTAAAAAATATGAAAATATGATTCTACCTATTTATCCAATAAATCATAATGGATAATATCATTTTATATAACTTTTTTTACTATTTAATCATTATAATTTTTTTTTGATTCAACATCTAATTTTTTTTTAAAAAAGAAATTGACTTATGTCAAGCCATCTCATATTATTATTCAATATTTTGATTTTTACCAATAATTTTATCTATGCAATAATTTTTTTAAAAAAAAAAGGATATAACCTTATTTAAAAAACCAATCATTATACGACACATGATGTAAAAATTGAAGTTTTTTGAATGATGTCACACATAAATACGAAAATAACATGAAAAAATAATAAAAATATGATATAACATAAAAAAATAACATAACCATAATACAAATAGAAGAACATTTTGAAATTTTATGTAAAACGAGTGTGCCACAAAAATTGTGATTTATTTGAATAATGCTAATTAGAACCGACAATTTTAAATATGATACAAAAATAATATAAAAATAATTGAAACACAATATAAAACAAAAATTTATATTAATATTATACTAATACATTAATGTATCAAGATTTATATATAGCATATCACAATTTATATATATAATATCAATGATATAATTATATCATGATAAAAATAATATAAATATAATATATAATTCATATTAAAAAAACTTCTAATTGCTTGATGAAAGCAACTGATTGAATCAATTAAAGTTATCTAGATTGAATTGATCCATTCAATTTAGGAATAACTTTAATATATTTTATCAGATAAGGTGATCAACTCGACTGCGTTGGAGACTAAAACATCCATTTAGTTCCATTATCTTTTATAACGTTTTTTTATTTTAAAATTTTAAATTATTATTTTTTAAAATTTTCATTTTTGTTAATTAACTTTTGAAAATTTTATTTAAAAATTTAAATTATTTATTCATTTAATATAATAAATAAATTTATATAATTATCTAATAAAATTACATACATAGAAA
>JBBYHM010252705.1:0-29323 GCA_038381775.1 Adansonia rubrostipa | reverse complement strand
ATTATTAAATATTAAATATTAAAAGTTCAGTTAATTCGGTTAATAATTTTACTAACCGATAACCGACCGAATTAACCGAATAAACCGACATAAAAAACTATCATAACCATCGAACTGACTTAACCGAACCGAATTAATCAAATATCATCGATTAAATCGATTAAGTCAATTTAAATCGACTTATGCTCACTTCTACATCCGAGTGCAACGGTGGATAAACAGAAAACCACGAGTGCAACCAGATTCAGGCTGGCAATGGGCCCATCGATCTTTTCCGCGATCATTTTTTTCTGTCACTTTCCATCTTCCCAAACCACGACACCAAGTTGTCAAACACGTGACTCATATAGATGCGATATGTCGTATTGAATTATTGGTAGAATAATCAACCATACCATTTTTTTTTTAATTGTAAAAATTATTTAAAGGTGATAATTTTATTTTAGATTTTTTATATATTTTTTAATATTATTTTATTTAAATAAATAATATAATATTATTTTATTTATTTATTTAATCAATTAAATTATATATATACTTATTATTTATTTATTTTATTTTCAATAAATAGCTGTTACAATCTTTTTTATTCCATTACAGAACTAAATGAGCCATTGATAAAGCCAAAGAAAAATTACCTTACTTCCAGAACCGCCTCGTCTAGCATATAAACGGAGATTGGAACCTAGGTGCTCTTGCTTTAGCTAAATATGGTCTTCAGCTTGTGGAGGACACAATCTGGGTTGAGGATCACCCTAACTTCATTAGTCATGTTTTTTCAGAATGTACTTCTTAAATTATCCATGAACCTCATCCATTTTCCCAAAAAAAAAAAAAAGATTCAACTATAAACCATGCAAAGTACACAGGATTTTGTTAACATATCGGCGAAAAGGTGAGCCTCGCTTAGTATATAAAGAAAAGAAACACTAGGGAATGCATACAGATGTGAACGAGGGCCATTGACCTTGACACCAATTTTATGAACATTTAAATTTAAATGTTTTAATTTAAATTTCAAAACATGCATTAATGTAACACTTGGAATGTCTATTTCCAATTATATATATATATATATATATATATATTTATAGATTTAGCTTCTTTTTTTTTTTAAGTTTGAAATATAAACAAATTTATGAATTATCCTACATGTTATGAAAAGAAATTATCAACGTAAACATTAAAATCAACATGTTTTATCCCGTAACCATGTGTCTTGTAATATAATGTATATGATTTTGAATTTAATTTCAAACATTTTTAATTATGGAAGGATATAGATTGTATTTATAATATTATTTGAATTCTAAAATTTATATTAACTTTTTGGGAGCTATAAAAATAAAGTATTTTTATTAATTATTTTAATTTTCAAACTAAAATCTTGACTGAAAATTTGAAATATAAATCTTAACGGATTTCATTTTTTTTAATTTACAAATAAATATTTTGATAATTCTTTTAAAATTTAAATTTTAATAAAAAAGTTTTATTTACTTTAATTTAAAATGTGATGTATTATAAGATTAAGTGAACAAAATATATTTTTTTATAAGAGTCAATGAATAAGATTTGTTAAGTATAAAAACTGAAAATTTTGGATAAGTATTGTTTTAAAAGAAAAATTAAAATTTTTTATTTAATAAGTTGATAAGATATAACTTATTTATGCTTATGCTACATTACATCAGCAGAAAAGTATCAAGTAGGCATCAATGTCAGCAAAAACTTATCAAGTATGTATCCTTTAAACTTATATTGTGTATATGATTATGTAAAAAACATTTAAAATAGTGACTAAATATAAAACATTAAAAGAAAAGTAAAAGAAAGAATGCAATTTGCTTTTTATTTTCGTACGATTAATATTATTTTGAAAAAAAAAGCTTATATAATTATAATATAATTATAATTTTAAAAGAAAACAAGTTTTTAACTTCAAACATTCAAATTAAGGATAGTGTTGATTATAATTAACTTTATACCTCATTATTTATGTATCATTTCAGTTTGATAATAAAAATTATTCACTTTTTAAATGAAAATTAAATAATCTTTTAAGACTGTGATTGAAAATTACTGTTACATTTTAGTATTTATTATTTTTTAAGTCATGAAGATAAAGGGTATTTTTGAAATATTAAAGATATTTTTGTCTTATTTGGAATGTTTGTAAGTCGAAGTGTGTCCTTTTGGCGAAGAGAGGTTATTCATGAAATATAAAAGATATTTGGGTCCTGATTTGTCTTTTTGAAAGGCTAAAAATATCTTTGGGCTTAAATGATTTAAGGGAGATAAAAAAAGAAGCAGGGGTTGTTAAGAGGGAAAGGAGGTGAAGAGGGAAGGGGAGGGTGAAAAGTGCCTTGTTGGCGAGGGTGGTTGGAGAGAGGGGAAAGAGAAGAAAAAGAAAGAAAGAGCGAGCAGATAATGGAGGAGACAGAAAGAAAAGAAAAAGGAATGAGGAGAGGAAGGTTGTTGGCAGCAAAGGCGGAAAGAAGATGAAGAGGAGAATGAGCAGAGCAGTTGGCTGCCTTAACGGGCCAACAACGATGCAAGCAACCGACTAAAAGGGTGAAAGAAGGACAAGAGTAAAAGAAGGGAAAAGAAAAAAAAGATGAAGAAAAAAGATTCAGATAAAAATAAAAAAAAATTAGAAAAATGGAAATAGTTATTGTTGTTTAAATTTTTTTTATATAATTAATAAGAAATTGAAGGGAAAAAAGGAAAAATTTTTTTAAAATAAAAAATAAAAAAAATCAAGAAAAATTGTCATAGCATTAGTTTTTATATTATTGTTGTTTTAAAATTTTACAATTTATTATTTTCATAAAATAAAAAATATATTTTGTAAAAAAATATTTACAAACTTTTCAATTCTTATGTATTAAAAAATATAATTGTTTTTAATTTTTTTATTAATTTTTAAAAATAATATAAAACAAAAACAATAATAATAGATTTATCCATCATATTTATCAATTAAATTTAAAAAAAATTAAAATATATAAAAAGGTAATAAGAAAAAAAAAGAAATTAGGTATTTTTTATTTTTTTATTAAAATTTTTTTAACAATATTAATTTAAAATAATTTAAAAAATTATTCATATATCTTTTTAACAAAAATATATATAATTTTGCGCCATCGCAAGTCAAATTATAATAAAATTATTAAATTTGTATGCTATGTTCTAATCATCACGGGCAAGTCTTCATGAATTTTGATGTGATCTTTAAACAGTTAAAGAAAATGAAATGGGAAAAGAAGATAAGAACCTCTTTTTGTTTAAATTCGAGAACGACGAAAGCGCTTTTTTGTTTGGTTGGTGGAAGAACTCTTTCACATGTTTATCCTATAATTATAGTTTTTCAATCGGTCAGTCCTTTCTCGTAATAAAGACACATTTTCTCGTAATAAAGACACATTTTCTTCTTCCTTTTTAACTCGTGAAAATTATTTGGGGAAAAGAAAATACTAAAAGCAAGTTTAAAATCAGAGTAGAAAAAATATGGATGTATAAAATTTAAACTCTTACAAATTTTGATAATTTTTTTCGTTACTAATACATACTCTTTATTATCAAACTAAATGTTCACATTTTATTTGAAACCAATTTTTTCTTTTAATTTAGTGTTTTTTGTCTTTGCATTTTTATAATATTAATAAATTATAGGTTTTATGAAAATATTAAACATTAAAATAAAACATAAAAATTTGACTTAATTTCCAGACAATCCAAAAAAAAATAGAACAATTAAAATGAACACTATCTTGATGAAAAACATAAGCTATTGTTAATCCATTATTTAGACTAACCATAAGCTATAGTTAGTTCATTATTTAGGCTAACCATAATTATGCATCAAATTGTGGAAAACATAGCTATAGTTAGTCAATTATTTAGATTAACCATAGCTTATATTGGGAGTTCTAAAAAAAAATAGATTTTTGGCACCCAAAACAACATGCATTACATTAAATATTTCATTATTTCAATATATCAAGCCAGCACCAAGCCATTATGATATAATCCAAAGGCATATAGAGGCATTTCATGAAGCTATCCTAATTAAAAATTAAAAATGATATGGATCATCAAAAATATGTAAGATAAATGTATATATGACATGAAACATATTAAAATTAAATAAGTGATGAAGCAAAACATATTAGCATGGTGGAATAGGCCATGGTCGAAAATGAAATAGCACGGGTGAGGAATTTTGATCACTCGAACACATCCAAACATGTATCAATCAAGATCAAACTCATGGCCAAAAATGAAACTACAAAGAGGTCATGGACAAACATCAAGGTTAAACTTACGGCCAAACAAGGCAAAATGCATGAAACCCTGAGAGAGGTCGTGGCCAAATATAAAAGGGGTCACTGATATGACTTTTTCATGCTTGAAAATAAATTAAAACGAAAAGGCATTGAAATGTAAAACTTGTAGCTTTAATATTCCCCTTTGATTCTCATTTTTTCTAAATTTTTTTCCTCACTCTTTCTTTGCTAGAATTTTTCTTTAGGTTTTTGGAGAATGAGCATGTGAGAATGTGCAGAATAGGAAAACTATATAGCAAATCCTGAAATTCCCCTTTTGTAGCAACGTGCCAAACAAGAATCCAACATGCAGGGCTCAAAACAAGTTCAAGTGATCTGAGGCAAGGTGCCTCGTCTTTAGGTTCTCGATCGGTTGGCGTGTATGTGTGGTGAATTCGGTGAACCTCGTGCCTGGGATCGTGCCCATGTGCCTGGCATGGTGTGCCCCCAGCTGGCAGTCCCTTGGTCGAAATCCAGGTCATGCTTGCCATCCGGTCGTGCAGCGGGTGACTGGTTACCTTGCTACAGTGATGGTGACCCTTCGGGGTCCAAGTGATCCAAGGCGAGGTGCCCCATCCCTTAGGTTTTTTTTTTTTTTTACTTTTCTCGTATTGGGACTATAGACACTTATTTTTATCTGAGCCCTTTCCCTGACAGTTTGAAATATCTGAGACTGAGAACCAAGCAGCCGCCCAGGTGAGGGTTGGCCTCCTCCAAGCAGACCTGATTGTTTCGAGACCTATTTGGCCATGTCTAGATGACCTCTAGAGCACACGACTAAAAGATGCGATTTCAGGGTTAGTAGAGAAGAAATCCCGTATAAAAAGACAAACGTTGGAAAGAAAAAACAATACCTTTTAATTTATTTTTGTGGAATCTTGGAATTTATTTTTAGATATGATCCCATTGGTAAATTTCTCACTTTAGAAAATTTTTGAAATTTTTTCATGAAACTTTGTAAGTTGACCCTCGTATTTTTTAACTATTTCTGTATAGTATTTATACTGATGCTCATTCTAAAAATATATAATGTTCGAGAAAAGTTTGTATTAGCATTTTATACTACGAGGTGTCAAATTTATTATTTAATTTTGAATTTTTATGATACTACACGTTTCTTACTAGCAAATTTGTTGGTAAATTTTTCTCGATTTTTGAATTCTTATTTCTTCTATCGATAAATATTTTGATAAATACATTGAGCTCAATTTTTTTTTTTTTTTTGATTTGCACTTGCTTGCATTTTTTTAATAGGTACAAAATTCCTGATTCTATAAGGCATTCTTCATAAAATTTTTTTGAGTTTGGGATTCTGAAATTTTTGGACTTTTAGATTAAACATTTTGAAATTCATTATTTTCAAGTCCAAAGCATCAATGTTTCTTTTTCATATGCAAAATTTTCTTTTGAAATGGTTTTTTATAAAATTTTTATGCATTTGGAACTTTTCAATTGCTTCTTTTCGCACACAACATTTTGGATTTATTCACAATTTTTTTTTAGAATTTGACACTTTGGATTTCTTGTACGTAAATTCATCAATTATTTTTAACATAATGTCTTAATTAAATATTTTTGGTGAAAATTTTAATTAGGATTTTTGTACATGAATTTTTCTAATTTCCAGTTTTACTTACTATTACTTAATTTTGGAAAACCAATCCAAAGCTTCGTAAATCAAATTCATTTGGTTAATTTGACATGTAAATAATACAATTTAGATATGATTTACTTTTTTAATTTGTATTTAATTATAATTTTATTATATTTTATTCCTAATTTTCCAATTTAAGGCTTTATTCATTATTTTGGTTACATAAGCTTAGAAAATTAATCCACAACTTATGCAATTGAATTTAGTGGATTAATTTATCATAAGGATCTTAATTTACCTAATATAATAATATTCTCATAGTTTTATTTAATTTACTTATTTTTAAATCAATTTTTAATTTAATATTAATTCATTCAAAGCCAAATGCACATGGCTCATGCATATAATTTCTTTGCCGCTAAAGGTTTACCACATGAAATAGGAGGCATTTCATGCCTTATAATGTGGACACCTAATAAACTAGGTGTCAAAACATGCTTAATGCATTATGGAGACATCCTATTTTGTTCGTAAAATTGCGGGACATATCAGAAGGTAACATAATTAAAGCAAAAAATAAAAATAGGGATGATTATCAGGTGCCATGTCATTAGGCACTATTAGGCGAAATTGTGCTAAGCAATTTTTTTTTTTTGGGAAGGTTTGAAATGCCTAGGGGTTATATTAAAAAAAGTGTAAAAGGGAGGCATCAAAGGTCACTATTCGAGGTGTCGTTGAGGTTATACGGACAAGCACAGGCTAGTCATCTATCATTCCTAGCTAAGGTTAGGCATTCAAAGGGCTAAAGGTTTGAAAAAATCACATTTTTGCATGAATATATAGATATATGGCTTTAAGGTATCGACATAAGGCTTCCATGTCACCAAAAATTCAAGTTTTTGCATGTTGTACCAACACAAAAAGATTGTGTATGAATACAAATGCTTTTATATCAACATAAACTCTTTGTATCAATACCAAGCTTGATAGTAGCTTAAAAATCCATTTTTTCTACTCAGTATTGATGAAAAAGTGTTAGTAGTGATACCAGCCTCCAGATATTGATATTAACTTCAATGTATCGATACCTAGAGTAAAAAGTTTCTCCAAGTATCGATGCAATACACATTGTACCGATACTCTAAGGCTAAAATGCCCAATTCATGCCATTTTCACCCCCCTCATACCATGACATTAGAACATGAATTGGACCATGTTTTAGGCTCTAAAGATCATCCAAATTCATAGTAAGCCTCAGCATTTGACTTATGGTTGGGTTTTAACAAAATTTTGATGCCAAATAGCCATGATAAAGGACATTTTAATGACTTAATTCAATTTGTTGGAGGGCAAGCTTGGACTTGTTCATTGCTCAACTGCTAAAAGTTACCTTGATCCACTGTTTTCCCTAAGCCAGGCAATGGACTTAGTAGGAAGCTGAGCATAGTACCTTGTCCATGCATGAGGTATAAACCACAACCCCAAAATACCCTTACTTTTTGCATATGGTCTTTACTATTCATATAGTTATATAAGGCCAATATTCTCAGCTAAAGACAGAGACATCAAAAACACATTCTAACATATTAAAACACTCTCCAAAAAAACCCTTCTTAGCCATTCACTTCTCCAAAAAACCTTTCATTCTCGTACTTCCTCAAAGCCACTAGTAAAAGCCCTTCCTAAACACTCTATTTCACCGTTTCTTCATTATCTTCATTAAAACCTCTTTTCATTGTTAACACATCTCTTAAGCTAATTTTGGCCACCCTTTTTCTTGCCAATCAATAGCAAAAAGAGGGAAAAAGTGAGCCTAAAGTCAATAAGTTTTCTACTCAAAGGATAAAATAAGGTCTACAGCTACTTAGTACAACCTTCATCCTTTTTTTATCTTGTTTTCTTCTTTCATTATCATTCTCATCATTTTAGAGAGCTATATCCATATGATTATGACCTTATTCCTAGGACTTTAATGCATTTATGGCCTTGTTTGTGGTAGGCCTAGGATTTTTTGTGCTATATTGAATCCTTTACCATGCTTCACCATGTTTATATGCTTGGTTTGCCTTAAAAACATGTCTTAATGTTATTCTAAAAATTCCAGCAAACTTCTTGTTTAAACATATTCACAACATTTCCATGGTATAACTCTTGTTGTCATTCATGAAACTAATTTGTCCATGAACTCCATTATCACTTTCTTGCATTTTTGTTACTGATATCAGTCAAAATGTCATCTTTCCATGTCTAAACTTGTTATCCATGCCCATCTACATGAATGTCATATTTGTCAAGATCTTGATTGCTTGCTGTCAAAATTTGATTTTCTCAAAACTTCCCCAAGCTAAGGCCATGTCAACCTTAATAAATGAGGATTAACATGGGCTTAAGGTTTTTTTTTATCTCATTGGTATTCAAATCTTAGGGAAAAATCAAGTCTTTATGTTTGGATTCAAAGTTTTTTAAGGTCAAAATTCCTTTTTTTCAAATATAAAAATACTTTATTTCTTATTCTAATTTGTTTATGGCTTACTCCTTACATAAAGTCCTTATGATGGTTAATGAGTTATTTCATCGTCTTAAATCACTTTGGGATTGTATGATGAACCTATGAAGCCTGTGACACTATTTCTCTTCTTTCATGGACATTCAAATGTACATGGCTCAAGTCTAAACCTAAGAAACATGGAAAAACAAAAGACTCTTTTGTTTTTGTCCTGATAGCATTGTAGTCATGACTTGAAAAATTAATTTCAAACCTTGAACCATTTTTCATAAAATTTTTTATATTTTCCCTAAAAGTGCATTAAATTATCTTTCCAAAGGCATCTTGTTTGTCATTGGATCATTCTAGATGAGGGAGATACAATTTTTCAAATTAAAGTTGTTTGAAACCCTTAAAATTGGCGATCTGCATTCTATTTGAGCTATTTCGGTCCACTAGATGATTTTTTTTAATTTTAAAATATTTTCCATAAAAATGCATGAAATTTTTTTTTTAAAAAGGTATCGTTTATGATTTCTCAAAGTTTATCACACTATTTTCCCTCTACGTGTTGTTAGTGTTGCACTTGACCCAAATTCAAAAATTATTTTCACCCTGAAGGTGATTTTTTGGGACTTTTGGAATATTTTAAAATTAAACTTTATTGAGTCATCTTTTAATTGGTATTTCACTCAGCTCTTAAAACCTTTGAATTTGCCCAGAAAAAATTTAGAAAGAGAGTCAATGCAATGTTATCCCTTGTTTTTAGCATTAGCCAAAATCAATTGCTTTTTCTGAATTCCTACTCTGAGACATTCAAATGTCTCTAAGTAGCACCAATTAGACCCTTTGAGTAAAAATATGTGCGTCGACCCTATAGGTCCAAATCAAGGCATAAGCAATCTTTGCCGTGTCACCTTTATTTTTATCAATTTCTTTTTTTATCAAAAATCACTTATTTTGTTAAGAATTTGTCAAAAATGTCATTTTGTCAAGAAATCACCAAATCCTTCAAGCTCATTTTTCCAAAATCATCAAAGTTTCCATTGGGGATACTTCAACCCACTCCCCAAAAGGATACTCTAACCTCGTTTTTACAAACTTCATTAAAATTTTCAAACTTACCAAAGGTTTCATCTATAGGGATACTCCAACCTCTTCTTTGAAGGGGATATTCCAACCCTATCTTCTAAGGGGATACTTCAACCTTGTTTTTTCAAAAATTATCAAAAAATAGTCAAATTTCGTCAATTTAAATTCATCAATCTTATTTTTTTTAAAATTTTCAAGAAAATAATCAAATTTTCTCTCCTTTGATTTCCTTCAAACTTTTCAATATTCAAATCTAGTTATCATACCTTGATTAGTCAATGGATCCCAATGCGTCTCTAAAATTGTCATCTTGGTTATTTCAAGATAATCGATGATAATTACAAGATACATTTCGATCATCCTTTCCTTTTTCTTTTGTTGTTTTGTGTGATTTATTTTATGTGATATTATCTCATTTTATCATTTTACTAACACGTTTCCTTTGTGATGGTCATCTTGCATCCATATTTTCAAAATCATTTTTTAAAATTTATAAGACAATATTCCATGTCGGTATCTCCTTAATGCTTGGCACTAGTATCCTATTTTCGACAACTAAAATCTAGAGAACATTTTAATCAAAAATCCTTTTATTTCCTACCTCTTCGGAGTGCATAGGTGATTTAATTTTTTTTTAAATTTTGGGTTTATTTTATTCAAATCCATGCATAAGAAGGGGATTATATTTAAATAATGATAAGTCAAAACCAAGGGAACCAAAGCTAAGTTAATATTTGCCTAAAAAGATATTGATTTTAAGCATTACAGGGAGTTCATACGTCCTTACATGTAACCAACTCTCAAACCCAACTGTCGAATCTCTGAATTACACAGACCATGGAATCGATATTTCGAGTTTTGTAACTCTAAATAGAAGATTAAATAGCATCGATCATGTTTAGCCCGGATGATCAGTAGCAACTCTAATTGTTGGCTACTTCGTGGTAGCCACCTGAGACTAGTTAGACTAGTGATTCATATGATGGTCTCCTTTCATGGTCAAGAGCCAAAAATCTATACTTTCTCGCTCTTATTACATCAGAAAAAGGGAAAAAATCTCGGTCAAAAAGATATTTCCTCGTTCATTTAGGGGAGGCATGTTACTAACAGCTTAGCAACTCCATTGCGGACTAATTCAGAGATTTAGGCCTATAACTAGTCATGTCTTACTTGGTTCTCAATTTCTTTAGTTTTCAATCATTATTCAACTATAATCCTATTCTACTTTTATCTAAAATTCTTGTATTTGTCATGATTTTTGTCTTATGAATGCTATGGATAGCTTTGTTCCTAAATAGATTTAGTTTAATAAATATGGTAACATAGAGATAAATAAAAGATTTGATTGTTTCTCCAATACACACTGTGCACTTACATTTACATTAGATTCCCACTAAACTCCATGGTATGGTTGGGGTCCTAATTGTTGGAGGAAGTAAGCTATCCATCTTCATGAGTACCCCTCCATACAAGCATAGTAATAACTTTCAGGATGTAACTTTCGATTATCCTTTCCTTTTTCTTTTGTTGTTTTGTGTGATTTATTTTATGTGATATTATCTCGTTTTATCGTTTCACTAACACGTTTCCTTTGTGATGGTCATCTTGCATCCATATTTTCAAAATCATTTTTTAAAATTTATAAGACAATATTCCATGTCGGTATCTCCTTAATGCTTGGCACTAGTATCCTATTTTCGACAACTAAAATCTAGAGAACATTTTAATCAAAAATCCTTTTATTTCCTACCTCTTCGGAGTGCATAGGTGATTTAATTTTTTTTTAAATTTTGGGTTTATTTTATTCAAATCCATGCATAAGAAGGGGATTATATTTAAATAATGATAAGTCAAAACCAAGGGAACCAAACTAAGTTAATATATGCCTAAAAAGATACTGATTTTAAGCATTGCAGGGAAGTTCATACGTCCTTACATGTAACCAACTCTCAAACCCAACTGTTGAATCTTTGAATTACACAGACCATGGAATCAATATTTTGAGTTTTGTAACTCTAAATAGAAGATTCAATAGCATCAATCATGTTTATCCCAGATGATCAGTAGCGACTCTAATTGTTGGCTACTTTGTGGTAGCCACCTGAGACTAGTTGGACTAGTGATTCATATGATGGTCTCCTTTCCTGGTCAAGAGCCAAAAATCTATACTTTCTCGTTCTTATTACAACAAAAAAAGGGAAAAAGTCTCGGTCGAAAAGATATTTTCTCGTTCATTTGGGGGAGGCACGTTACGAACAGCTTAGTAACTCCATTGAGGACAATTCAAAGATTTAGGCCTATAACTAGTCATGTCTTACTTGGTTCTCAAGTTCTTTAGTTTTCAATCATTATTCAACTATAATCCTATTCTACTTTTGTCTAATAATATTTATTTGTCATGATTTTTGTCATGTGAACGCTATGGACTGCTTTATTCCCAAATAGATTTAATTTAATAAATAGGGTAACATTGGGGTAAACAAAAGATTTGATTATTTCTCCAATACACACTGTGCACTTACATTTACATTAGATTCCCACTAAACTCCACGGTATGGTTGGGGTCCTAATTGTTGGAGGAAGTTAGCTATCTGTCTTCATGAGTACCCCTCCATACAGGCATAGCAATAACTTTCAGGATGTAAATTACCTATGTATCTCATAAGTAACCCTTTGCATTTGCATGGGGAAATGCATACACTGAATCAAACTTGTTTAACCAAGTATATGATGGGCCTAGGATTGGGGAGTCTTAGCTATCCTTACCGGATGAATGAGCTATTCGAATACCAATTTAGATGTCAACTCAAACCCGTATAGTGAACCTTATGAGCTAAACCATGTTAAACCATGCTAAAATGTTGCTAGAATGTCCTGAAGAATAAAGACACTAGGGAAACACTTCTAGCCTTTACTCTTGCATACCATAGTTATGTAGGCAATAGTGAATGGACATTGTTTCCCATGTGGGTTATGTCAGTATCAGGACACATTGTTATGCTATCCGATCGACAGCTAACTTTCGTCAATAAGTGAGTGGTGGTAAACAAATATCATCACTTACAAAGCACTATCTCACCTTAAATAAAGTCATATTTTAAATTGAAAAAAGTAGTCATGCTGCCCAATGATGGTTTAACATGTGTCTTACTTTAGGTGGTGATAAATAAACATTACTTCTTAGTTAGTCACTTTTTTCCTAAAGAGGTATCATACCGTCTTGATCAAAGCAATTTTTCACATGAGCAAGCCATTTTCTTGTCTAACTGACAACTTAATGTAGTTAACTACTAAGTGATGGCATATATATGTTGTCATGTGGGTTCTCAACTTATCTCTAAAGGTATTTCTATCACCTTGATAAAGGCAATTCTTACTCTAATATATCATTATGCTGTCCATGAATATTTACCTTATCATGATATTCATAATTTTCATGTCCGCCTTTAGGCATCATAATGCCTATTGTTAAGCATTTTCTATGATTTATTTTCGTTCTTCCATTCTTGTATATATTATTTCATATTGTCATTAACCTATGCCCTTTTTTTCTTAATTATTACATGCATCATGTATCATAATCATCATTATAGGATAATTGGTTGTTTGTGTAGTGTTCAGTAAGAGGTATCTATCATAGAACGATAGTTCATTCCTTGTCTCTTGAGGAAATTAGATCATGTTAAAAGGGTCAATAGCACAAAGATAGGGATATCTTTAAGCCTAACTATGTCTCAAAGATAAAAAAAAAAAAAGTCAAGATGGGATACCATTAAAATGAATGGCATGGGCATAAGCACATATGGGCTAGTTGGGACAATAATGAAAAAGAGCCTTTTACGAAAGGATACTACGATATAGCTCTATTACTTCAAGTCTAGTTGGATTTTGGCCTGTTACGAGGAACATCACATTTTTGGAATCTGGCATATCATATACTTCACCTTTAATTAGGAGGATTTGACTCCCATCATCAATGAATACACTGCATGCTCAACATTGAGAGGGCCAAGTCTGATAGGATATATTGTAAAGCATTACAACCCCCAATTTTTAAGAAGAGACTAGCATAAATCTTTGAAGCCATAGAGTTTTAGATCGATGATCATGTTAAGATAAAAGGGAACAATAAATACAATTCTTAGGCTAGTCTAAATAAAGTAATATCAAATATCACTGATCCAAAGAGAGTTCCAGATGTCTTCGCCTTAGCAATATACGGGTTGCTCATATTCTCAAAGACTTTAGGTTATGTAAAGGCAATAGTAGAAGATTTCTTCTTCAGTTTGTGTTGTAACATTAACCTTGCATCTACCAACATTGCCAAGACCATTTGAGCCTTCAGCTTTTACAAAAAAATAGGGATAGGTAGTTCATCGAATGTGCCCCACTTTTCCATATTTGGTCATTAGCCACTTTCGTATTGAAGAAAAGATGATGATTTACAATTTTTTCTAACTCTAGGCCTCTCTCCAAGGTCCTCGAGAAAGAATGGCCTTAAGACAATTTCGAGGAATAATAAGTCAAAAAATTCCAGAATCTCAGAGAAGAAAAAGTTACATAGAGGGCCTTATAGATGTCCTTATAATTAATCATATACAGGTGTGGAGACTATACTTGTGTGCCACTTATGGGGTTATGGGGAAGCATTAACTATACACCCTTCCTAGTTCTGTGATAGTTCCCATGTCGATAATTCATCCCATTCTTTGAAAACCTTGAGTACTAAGACTTCGAATGTGGAAAAGCCTAATATATATCAAAAGTCCAATAAACCTTCCATGCTTGGAGAAAGGTCCACTACGTGGAAAGATATTACAGAGGAAGCACTGTAACTTCAAGGTATAATGAATGAAGGATCTACCGCATCAACGACACTTTGCCACTAGCCAATATTGGGACATTGCAAGTCCTCATGGATGAGCCCCTTTTTGAAGTTGAATTACTTAGATAAGAATTTAACAAGAGACGACTGTCTTTGCTACATAAATTGTTTGATTAAAGAAGGAAAAGAGTTAGTTAGAGATGGACTTCTATCATTGGGATAACAAGATGAACCAAATGGTTAAAGAGAGGTAACTTCAAAGAGGATCTCAGGACTATATGGTGCTCTAAAAAAAGAATAAGTCCTTGCCCATCGGTTAGTCATCAGTTGATTTGGAGGTAAAGTTTGCTACCCTTAATAAAGAACTGAATCAATGGAAAAAAGAGGCCTGAGTTGGTAGGGAAAAACTCATAACAGCCTGTGCCTTCACATCAACTTACTAAAGGAGGAATGGATGACTTGAAACTCAAGTATGGCACTTACGAGTCGGTAAGGTTGAGAATAAAACCCTAACACTCAGGATTCAAGATCTGAAGCATTCCTTCCAAGTTCTCCAAGACCATATCATTGAGTTGGTAAGCCTCCAAATAGCGAGAACAAGAGTGGTAGGCAATGATTGACGAGGCATGCCTGAATTATCAAGAACAACAGCGTCACTTCACTGAGCAAATTCAAAGAGCCCAGTTAAAGGCAGATGATATGATCGAGGTAACTCAGTCTTTAAAGTGAGACATCATACCCATTAGGGACTTTGAGCAGTAGTTGTTAAGTTTCTTAGAACATGTAAGTAAATAATTTAATCGTGTTGGATATTTTTGGATATAATAATGTCAAAACTTTATTTGCTGCTCTATGAAAGATGTCACTGGTGAAGCTACTTTACGAGCCAATTGTCTCTATTGTATTTTGCATATTTAATTTCATTCTTGGATTATCTTATTTATGCATCCATATCAATAATCATTGATTGTCATCACTCTATATTCATTGTTATCTCATCATAGGGTATTATTAATGAACACATTTAAAGTAAAAAAGTCTAATATAGGAATGATCATAAAAGTGTAAGGGATTTTAAAATTGGGCAAGAAACACGAAACCAAATACCAAACACCACTATAATACCCATCAACGCAAAGAAATCATAAAAAAGGATCACCAAGAATGCATCAAATGACTCAAGTTGATGCACAAAGAATAATAAAATTGTGTCAGCAAATACAATGTAAGCTCAAATCATAAAGCTTAGTAATTAATTACATTTTCCACAAAAAAAAAAGAGGTAGTCTAGTACTATGATACCGAAAAGAAGTTGACTAATCTGGAAAATCATCCTATCAGTAGCACTAAAGCTACCAAAGAGAAAACTAATCATGAGCAACAGCATAACATGGCACCAATGCCACCGATGCCACTGATGATATATTTGATTCCTATGGCGATCGATCAATTTATCCCTATTTTTAATAGAGCAAATACAGGGGCTTCTCTAGTCGATCTTGTAGTCCTCAATCAAGATGAGTCGGAGAAGAAAAATGGTCAAAAGCCTGCAACATCTGCTGATGAAATAGACAAATATCAACTTCTAGAGAAGTGTCCCTAAGCCATTGAGGGGAGTGATAAGTTTGGAGCCAGTGATGCAAAATCTTTGTCTTTAGTGTCCAACCTTATTATTCCCCTCAAGTTTAAAGTACCAGAGTTTGAAAAGTTTAACAAAACTACTAATCACACCGTATATATCTGGATGCACCTAAAGAAGGTGGCAGGGTATGAAAAAGATGAAAAACTCTTTATCCACTGCTTTTAGCACAGTTTGACCAAGGTAGTTGTCTGATGTTACATGGAGCTTGATAACGTCAAAATTCAATCATGGGCTAACTTAGCCAGGGCCTTCTTGAACCAATACCAATATGTGTTAGATTGGGCCCTCGATCGTTTCTTTCTTATGAACCTAGAGAAGAAGCCAATTGAAAGCTTTAGGTAATATGTTCAAGGGTGGACAAAAAAGGCATATTTGGTCCAACCCCTTCTAACTAAAAAATTGAGATGACCATGACATTTATCAACACCCCTGCCCCGTATTATGAGAAACTAGTAGAGAATGTTACTAGAAAGCTCACCAATCTGGTTTTATTTGACGAGATGAATAATGCAACAATTAAAAGTGGCAGATGTCCGTGAGTGAGTTATTCAGATCATGTAAGAAGCCTATTGCTAATAAGAAGAAGAAAGATGAGGTAAACACCAAAAGCTCTGCCAGCATACCCTAACCAAGCTAATATCAAGTGCCCAATCCTTACTACCTGAGTGCGTCTTACTCTAACTAAGTCATGATACTTTTTTAGCTAGTTTATGCCGTAAACTATAACCTATCTTTTACTATCTCGCCTAATCCACCATGAAACAACCAACCGTAAGCCAACCAAAATGTCAACAACTTGCTAACATCGCATCAAACAATTAGGGTGCAAGCTAGCAAAGATATCAGTTCGACCTTATCCCTATGACCTATAAAGAGCTTTATCATATTTTTCTCCAAAGGCAACTAATCACCCCAATGTATGTTCCAAAGAAAAAACTTGCATACCTTTTAATGGTATAACCCCGACGCCTATTGTGATTATCATGCCACGATAGTAGGGCATGATATTGAGAATTGCATTTCTTTTAAATGAAGGGCACAAATCCTTATTTATTCTAAGGTTCTGTAATTCGAGACAAATCCAGGCTTGAATATCGCGATAAACCTTACTAAACCACACCAAGCCAACAATAAACATGATTGGTGTCAAAGATGATTATGAGATCAAAACAAGCATAGAAAAAGTTAAAATGCCAATGAGTCTGGTTTGGCAAACATTGATTCAAGCAGGAATGCTTAACGTAGTTAAAAGATTAAAAGTTGAGGCTATACTCTTCAGACATGCAAAGAATTTCACATGATGGTTTAGAAAATGATAGATGAAAGTAGCATTAAATTTTATGATAAGAAGCAAGCCTCTCCCATCGAATTGGTGAATATGATAAGGGAAAAAATGATAAAACCATTGTATGGAAGAGGACAACCCCTTATCTTTTATGGACAGTCAAATTCTAAGGCAAATTCTTCAATACCTATGCTGAGGCCGTTAATAAAGACACCTACACCATTCCCATATAAGAGCGATAAAGCTATTCCCTGGAAATATGAGGGCCTAGTCATGATGATCAAAGAGGCCACACAATCAACCACTGTTATTGATTTATCAGGGATCAACCATTTAACCAGTAGCGATAGATGTTATGCTTTTTCTACTCAAGAGGATCAGAAAATTGATGCCACTTTTATTTCTAACACTCCTCAGGTCAAAATAGAAGACTTAGAATTTAAAAATATTAAAAAGGTAGTAAATGAAAAAGAAGCCACTGAGTTTTTAAAATTTATCAAGCACAATGAATACAGCATTGTCGATTAGTAGAGTAAACAACCGACTAATATCTTTATACTGTCCTTACTCTTTAACTCAGAAGTTCATCGAAATGCACTGTTGAAAGTGTTAAACAAGGCGTATGTGCTGCCAAACATTTTAGTAGGCAAATTGGATTGCCTAGTGAACAATATCATTGCTGATAACTACATCTTATTCACCGATAATGAGATTTCTCCCAATGGTAGGGGTAATTGCAAAGCTTTACATATCATCACCTACTACAAAGGTCAAATTTTATGAAAAGTTCTCACAAACAATGGTTTTACCCTTAATGTCATGCCCTTGGCTATCTTAAATAAGCTTCCTATTGCTGCCTCCTATATTGAGCATAGCTATATGGTGTTGCAACCATTCGACAGGACCTATTGTGAAGCATCAAAAGCATCAATATTCCACTCTAGATAGGCCCATATGCCAATAAGATTGATTTTCAAGTAATGGACATTGTTCCAGCCTATAATTACTTACTGGGGAGGCTATAGATACATTCAGCCAAGGCACCCTTATCTTTGCATCAAAAGCTAAAATTCATGATCGATGATAAAATGGTCAATATTAAAGCCAAAGAAAAGATGATCGTAACTACTTTTACTAATGCCACTTACATCAAAACAAATAAAGATGCATCTGAGCCATCATTTTAGTCATTCAAGTTTGTTAACACTATATTTATAGGAGAAGACCTGTTGGTAGTTAAGCCTCAATCATCAAAGAATACCCACATGATATGAAGTTGATTATTGGTAAGTGTTGCTAAGCTGAAAAAAGGGTTTGGTAAGAATCTACAAGGAATGACTAAATCTTTAAAGGTTATTAGCCAAGTTAATAAGAAGTGCCTAGGATTCAAGTCCAATATGTAGTACAAGAGACAACAAGCTAAAAATGCCAGAGATTAAAGGTTGGCCCACTTATTGGGTTAAGAGCCATGACTGATAGGATTCCTACTAATCCGTGAGATTGTTTGCTCAAGAGGATGCATGGATCCAAATTAATCAGAAGAAAAAAAAAGCCAAGGATGTCTTGGTTATTATGAATTAACACATCTATGCCATTGATGATCAATCGAGCTTGTCGAAGTCAAGCAATGAAACCTACCTTTATTCACCAGAGTTTATTCTTTATAATGGGGCCATGTCAGAAACCTTTATAGTTTTTAAGTCTATTTTCGTGTAATGTCAAGAATTAGAAACCTACTTGCTTCTAATAGCTCAAAAAGATCTTGTAAGGGCATCTTTTATGCAATATTATCAATAAAATTGACATTTACATAAAGCATTTCTCTTGTGTGCCTATTTTTATTCTTTGTCCTTGCTCTAATTCTATTTCTATACATATTTTTGTCTACATTGTTTATTTCTTCACCCTTTCAAGTGCTCTGATAGAGTGACATGGACGTTTTAGATGAGCTCCTAGAGATCGATTTCGAGTGATCAATTTGTACTATCGAAGTTTATTTTGACAAAGATTCTAAAGAGAACTCTATGCCACCGAAACTATTACGATTAGTTGAGAATGAAGAAAAAAATTTATTGTACCCCATCAATAACCAATTAAAGTAATAAATCAAAACCAAAACTTTCGTAAAACCATCTGTAGAACCAAACTGATAAATCTACTCCAAGAGTATCGGGACATATTTGGCTTGGTCATATTGAGAAATGCTTGGACTAGACACCAACATTATGGTCCATAGGCTTCCTTCTAATCCAAAATGCAAATGTAGCAAAAGTTAAGGAGGATGAAATCGGAGATGCTCCTAAAAATCAAAGAAGAAGTTAACAAAACAATTTAAGACAGGATTCCTCACTATAGCTAAAAAGTCTAACAATGGGTCTAACAAAGGTATAAGAAAAGGTTTAATAGAGGTCTAATAAAAGTTTAACAAAGGGTTATGAAAACCCTTGGAAACAAACTCTGAGATCAGTGTATTAACCAGAGATTCACATAGAAAAGTTTGTGAGTCGGATACACATAGAGTAAGACATGTCCCCTCTGCGAAGTCTGTAAAAATGATATCTATTAATTATATGAAATCTTAAATCTTGATTATAGTTAGTTTTAAATTTTTGATATTTAAGTATGATTCTCATGTTTTGAAATATTTGGAATTAATGTTTTTTTTTCAAGTAAATCAGGTTTCAATTAATTTTAAAGATTAAAATATTTTTGTATACCTTAAGAAAAGCTGGAGGAATACGAAAGTTTTATTTTTCAAGAAAATTTAAAAATTTTGATTTACTTATTTTAAGAGGGTATGCCTTTATTTAAAATAATTGATGAGATAACTTCTATATGCTAGAAACATATCTATATACTATTATAATTCAAGGGTATCGCCTCAGATTTTATTAAAAACAAGTATTAATGTTAATAAAATCATAATAGGTTTTTTTAACCTAAAAGACTTCAAAGGGCATGCATTGATATGAAAGTTCTAGCATGACCTTAACAAAGATGTATCAGCACGAAGGTTCCCACATGACCATAGACTTGGTTTTAAGGTATTATTACTTAAATAACTTTAATGATTTGACACGAACATTCTTAAATGACCTAGTGACTCTTTTCAAGGTAGTATTACCTAAATACCCCTAACATACATGTTTTAACATGAAAGTTCCCAACTAATCCTAAAGACTTGATTTTGGTTTGTTTTGACAAAAATACAAAACTAAACTTAAAAGGCTTTATGCATGTTGTTAATGGTCCTTAAATCATGAAAAATGACCTAAGTGGCTTTAAAATGCATGAAATGATATAATAATCCCTTAAACATGAAAAATGACTAAAATGGTCCTAAAATTCTTGAAATTGCTAAATAGTCCTTAAATCATGGAAAAGTCTAAAAGTACTTGAAATTGCAAAATAGTCCCTAAAATGCATGAATTTGCAACATAATTCCTAAGTGCATGGAAAATGACTTAAATGACACTAAAATACATGAAATTGCATAACAGTCCCCTAAACTTGGAAAATGACTAAAATGGTCTTAAAATATAGGAAATTTGCACAATAGTGCTTAAATCATGGAAAATGACTAAAATGACCTAAAATGCATGAAATTGCATGATAGTCCTAATGGAAAATGACTAAAATGACTCCAGAAATTACATAATAATGCTCAATAAGCATGAAAACATTATGGGAAAATTACCAAATGATCCCTTCAAGTTTTTACCAGCACTAAAATGTAATCGTAAACATCTTTTTCTCAATAAACATACAAATATAGCATCATACATGATTTTTATACACAAAACATCTCATCAACATTAACATACTTGGATTCATTATTATGCATATTAGTATTGACATAATCACAATATTTACATGAAAGATGAATGGATATATAAATCATTTTCATAATGCATTAAAATGTCATAAAATACATGTCATAATGATTTCAAGCACAAAACACCTCATTAACATAAACGTACATGGATTCATCATTATACATGGTGGTGTTGTCCTAACTATAATTTTTTATGGAAAATGTATGGACATGTGAATCACGATAATAAAATATGAAAATGTTATAAAATGCATACAATACAAATAATATGTAAGATAAATAACGTTGGGTACCTAATAATGGCAAGAATAAAGCAAATAACATGATGGGAACAACTATAAATCATGCCTACTTATTTTAAAATGCATGAAAACAAGTGTGCTTGATGGAAAGTTGATTTTTAAGAAATTTTAACAAAAATCGTTAAAGAAAACAAAAGTATAACATTTGGAAATCATAGTTCAAGATTTATCCATAAACTTAGTTTTTGCACCTTTGACACAAATCATCACCTAAGCATGGTTTATGATCTTCAAGCTCACAGAGAAAGGAAAAGAAGATGTAAAATGAAAGTAGAGATTGAAAGAAAAACAACCATAATTTTGAAGCTTTAAGAAAGTACATTATTTTTTCCTTTTTTTTCCTCTCTTTCTAGTTTCTGCCCACACTCAGCTGAAAACCAGCTCTCTCCTCTATTTTGGATGCCCAAAAGGGTTTAAAACCTTCCTGGATGATTATATCTAATCCTTATATCCTATCGCCCATTTCTTGATAAACCATCCATGCTTGCTTGCAAGCAATCCATCTACATTACTAGGTGATTTGATCAAGAGCTAAAATCCTTCTAAATAGGATATGGTTTTAGCCAAGTTTGGTGGATAATCTCTGTTGCATCTTTTCAGGATGAAACCTCTATCAAAATGGCTATATATTAGTTTTATGCATAAAAAAGATTTAACTCTAACCCAAAATAGCACTCCATTGAATTTCAACCAAGCTAAGATCAAATAGTTAGAAAACTATCAAATTAAATGCCATTTGGTTCCTAAGTCTAATTAAAGCATTAATGTCACCTATTCCAAGCTAAAACAAACTCTAATGGTTTAAGCTTTTTGAGTGATTTTCAAGTTCATGTGTGCTTTTTATTTTGATGTGAAAATATTAGTGAAAGAACTCTTGCACGGTTAAAAGTAATCCAAGGCCATTAGAAAGGTGAAATGTAAGAAAACTTGGATGAAAAATCTTGTTTGTGGTGAAAAATGCCATATAGTTGTTTGTATTGATACAACTGCTTCTAGAACCAAAAAACCTAAAAGAACCCAACATTATATCAATCCAAAGCACATTGTATCAATATAATATAAAATTGTATCGATACACTATGCTTTGTATTGATACAATTACAACTTTCAAGCTTGGAATGATTAAAACCCAATGATGTATAGATACATTAATGAAATGTATCAATAAATCTTCATGAGTTTCATAAAAATAATATATATATTTTTACTTTCCAAGGGTTTCCAATTGTTTAATTTAGTCCATAAGCATTCTAAACCTTCCAATTAAATCTTGGGATGTCAAAAATTGACTAGGGAAAATAAGAATGTACATTTCATTTAAGGTCTCAGATCAAGCACAATTAGTTTGAGTAAGGCCTGTACAAAATCAGTTGTCTACACCGAAAAGGCAAAATGACCTTTATTTTTTCTTTTTTCACATATTTTTATGCAAGAATTACCCCCAATGGTCCCCCATGTCCTAGGCTATGTATTTTCAAGTTCTTATTGGCCAAGGACCCTTAATTTTAGGAATAAGGAAGCTCCTTACGTACTTTACCTACAAATAAATAACATACATGCCATTTTTATGAGCCTAAGGTGCCATTGCCCAATCTTGATTATCACATGAAACATCCTTAAAATCCTATCATCTTTTGCATGTTGGCCACCCTTAATTAGAATGAAAATGTGATTAAAACTGCATTTAAATAAAATAAAGACCAAAAAATTAAAATATATGGATAAATGGACCTAATTTTATTTAAAAACAAATCCACCATGGCCTGGCCTCAAATTATATGATTTTTGGAGCAATAACTATAAAAAATAATATGGAAAATGAATATGGGAATTTTGAAGATAAATGGCTTGGATTTCCTAAATTAACGCTAATGTATCTATACATTAACACTAATGTATTGATACATCACTGTGATGTATTGATACATTAGTCTAATATATTGATACATTATATGATGTATCGGTATATTACTGTCGAAAAACCAATTTTGGTCTTTCCAAGCCCTTGTATCGATGTAGGGTAATGATACAAACCCTATTGTTCGAAAATTTTGAACATTGGAGCTAATATATCAACATCCTAGGGTAAGGTTTTGATACATTTGATAAATTTTGCATTGCTCAAATTTGACTCCTAGATCACCTTTACCTTGCACCAGGACGACGTTGCACTTGGGCATTAGCAAATGGCCTTGATGATGGTTTAATATACTTTCATGTTATCTAAAGAGGTTCAAACAAAATAAGGTGGCTACATGAATTATGATAATAAGCATAATACTTCAGCATTAAGTTGTATTAATCAATATTTTATAACAAGTTATATGTATAAGTTGTAATATACTTCTGGAAAAAAAATCATTGAAATAAACAAAAAATCACCAAATAAAATAGCAAATTTATTAAAAAATTGGTGAGAATCCGACTTGTAAAACTCAATAGTTTTGTTTTGTATAGATATATAAAATAATATTATCCATATAATAATAATAATAATAATAATAATAATAACAACTCCAAAAACTAAACTTGAGGATGACATATTTACCTTTGATAATTTATAGAATTAATTATTACATCTTAACTAATTAAATAATAGTTTTTAACAAAATTAAAATATTAAGTTTATTTATTTCCTTATTAACCTGGAATTCCTCATTAATGTTAACTCTTCTTAATTGATAGATTTTTTATTAATAGTAATTAATTTTTTATTAACTATTTTTTATTAAATTAACATAGTGAGTAATCGTTATTTATTAAATTTTTTATTAACCTTGAACTCTTATTAATGTAAAATTTTCTTAATTGATGTATATTTTTTATTATTAACTATTTTTAAATCTAAATTTTTATTAAATTAAATATTAACCAATCCTTATTTATTATTTTCTTACTAGCCTTTTAGCTCTTTTTAATCTAAATTCTCCTTAATTGATATATATATTATTAATATTAAATATTTTTAGTCTAAGTTTTTATTAATTAGTTTCTTATTAATTCAAGATAGTGACAAATAATTATTTTTTATATTTATTAATATTGAAACCTTGGGAAAATTAAACTTTTTAATTAGTTTTTATTAAATTTAATAATAAATAATTTTTATTCTTAAACAAAGAACATTACTAAAATAATGCTAACATGAATGGAACTAAAATATGCTAATACAAATGGGATTATAAATTATTAATTTTGAGTCATTAAAGAAGAAAGAAACATAATAAAGATAAGGAAAAAAAAAAAAAAAACCTTTAGTTTTGGAGGGTTGTTTTAATCATCTGTTTGTTAAATGATTAGACCATTGTAAATAGTAAGATGAGCTCAAGATGTACACTGACGTGATCTTTTCACAAAACATAAAATTATGTTGTGATCAAATCAAATCTATAAACTTATCATTTTATTAGAGATTGTTATCAATAAATTTTATATTATTTAACTACTTCATAAACATTAGATTTTTATTCTATTATTAAATTATGAAAGAATTTGAATAAATACTTCTTATGTCCAACTACAAATATATGGTATAAAAGGTTCTTAATTAATTGATTACATTTATGAAATAATCACTTGCATAATAATTAGCTTTTAAAAGTTAGGATGCAAAAAAAATTTATGTTTCTTATTTTCCATTTCTTTTATTTTTTTATTAAATTTATATTATTTATAATTTATATTATAGATAATTCGAAGGGTATGTAATGATTTTTAATTTTCATAGAATTGATCAAATTATAAAATTTACAAAGAGAGTTAATATGTTAAATATGTTTTTTTTTTTTGGTTTGATATATTATATAATTACTTATCAAAAGTATTTTTTTTCTTTGTAAAATTTTATTTAAATGATAATAACTAAGTATTATATTCTATAAAAATAGCCAATAATTGTTTTTTTTGTTTTTTAGTTTTGTATGCTATTGAATAACCGCTAATCAATATAGTACTTATTTCTTAATTGAAAATTTTTAATTAAATGATAACGATAGGGGTTTTAGAACATGTTTACCATACTAAACAAATATTTAGAATTCCAATTGAAAAATATTTATAATCACTATACTGCATGTTTAATTATTTTATAATATAGGGAAGTTTAACGGATGCCTTCCTAAAATTAAAAAAAAAAAATTGTAACTATTATATTATTTTTTCTTGAATTCTATGAAATGAGTTATTTGATGTAAAAACTTTTCCACGAAGGAACATTTTAGGTGGTTAAAACGTGTCTATAGACACCCATTAGGACTCATATAATATATAAAAGTACTACAATTAATTGAAAATATATGATACAATCTAATTAACTAGATAAAAGAATTATCGTTTAATTTCTTCTTCTATTTTTTTTGAAATTCTTTTATGAAGTATCAAATTTAAAAATAATTATGAATAAATGGCCAGTCTCTTTCAACATATTAGTTTTTATAATTATTTTCAAGATAATGAGTTTTTATAATTTTAATCATATTTTATATAGGGAATATCTTCAAATTAAAATATGATAAGTAATCATATTATGAATAATATGATTCATATCTTTATAATAGTATGAATTAGATGATGAATTTTTTTTGATGACTTATATCATATGATTTATCAATTAATTTGTTAGATTTAAAAAAATTTAAAAGTGTAAAAATATAATTCATTACCAATTTTTAATTCAAAAAAGGTTTAAGTCAATTACTTTCGACATATAAAATATTCTTTAGATAATTGTTAATAAAGGACATATTTTTTTAATTTTAAAATTTTGGATATTCCATTCTTTAATTAATATAAAATGTATAAAGAACTTTAATTGACTTTATAATATATAATGCTAAATAACTAATCTATGAAGTTATAATGATAAAGCTAATGCGTATAACTTCAAATTATCCATTATTTAGGCCAAAATTTTCATTTTTTATTGCTTAACTCGAGAAAAAAATTAATTAGTAGTTCAAGTTGTTATGTTAAATTTGTTAAAATGGGTTCATATATTTCATTAGATATGAAACTTGGTAATGCACATTGAGAATTCATTAATAATTTTTTTTTTATTTTAGTGATTTTTTTTTACCTATAGATATAGCAAACAAAAGAAGTTAAGATGAGAATTGATTTTAGAAATTTTTAATTTTTTAATTTTTTTTCTATCAAATTCATATTTTATCATTATATATATATATATGGTTTTATATTATGTATGATTAGAAATAACATTTTTATACAACCATCCAAATATAAAAGTTATGAAAAGAGTCAATGAGTTATCGTATACTATAGTATAATTACTGATAAAAAATATTTCTTTCTTTAATACTAAATATTTAATAAGTAATAATAAGCATGAACTTATCATATTTAGTATGAAAAATATGAATCATCATAATTATGTTTATAACTGATTTATAATGACTTTTGATATTAAAATTGTCTTTTTTTTTTTTGGTTATTTATACATGATTTATTATTTATTACAAAATTATATGCTTATTATTATTTATAGTTAATTAATTTTAATTGATGAATAACTTATTAATGAAACTTATATCTCAAAATAAATAAATAAATTGCTAAAAATTTATTTTTTATTTTTTAAACGTAATTTAAATATTAGTATTACTTATAAATTATATTTTCTATGTGAAACATATGTGGGCTTTTTCATTATAATGATATTTTTTTTAATTTTATTTTCTAAAATACACCATTTTCAGATTATTTCTTGAAATAGACTAATTTATAGAATTTATTGAGAAATCATCAAATGAAATGATCATTTCTCACTTGTATATGAGAAATCAACACATCGGGTGAAGATTTTACAAAAATTTATTTTTTAGTTTTAGAAAAGTAATACATTTATAACATAAGTAACATAATATAATTATTATACAAAATTATATCTTCCAAAATAACCATATAACAAGCACAAAATAATACATTTATAACATAACTGTATGTCTGTCCAAGATTTTATGATAATTGTATAAATATATAACTATATAACTTTTTTAATAATTTACCTCAAGTACATGCATATTTAACATAACGCATTGCATATTATTCACTTTAATTTCTATCTTTTTTCGTAATTTCTATGAAGGCCATATATTTCAAGTGAAATTATGGCATGCCTCCTTTCGAAAGCTGTCTTAAATAGTCATATCTAGAGGGCAAATACAGTATTAATATGCTTTTAAGTTGTGGAGTGGCGCTAGGCGAACAAGGTTCTAAGCCAGTTTGGAATGCAACAACTAATCCCCTAAACACTAGTGAACCTTGATAAAGTTTACAGAATTGACATGTGAGGTAATAGCGCATAAAATTGGGCTAAAAGGCATTCAAATTGGATTTGGTTTTGGAGAAGATGTTCCAGATGACTTACTAAGGGTTCTAAAATTCTAAACAATAATTTCACACCATCAGATGAATACATCAAATGGTTTTATGCTCAAGGCTGGCCTTTTATTTTTCCATTATTGAGACTTCACAATGTTAGGAATAGGTTATATGATTAACAAACTTCAAATTCAGACCTTCCTATGGAGCTTTGTAAATGTAGCCAATGACATGGAGCTAGTCAGAGGACGAATCAACCTATTTCAGCACATGTTGTCATCCTAAACCAAAATGTGATCCTAGATTATCTTTTAGTTGTCGATATTCCTTCAATCACACTAGGGATAATGATGAAGATATGTGCTATCGGTCGGAGCCACCAACAACTAGGTTAGCTACCGACCTCTTGACTCCCATTAGGATGAATCAACCTACTTCGACTGCAGCATATATTTCTACTATATATTAGTTTGGTACCCTTAGCTAGTAGTACATATCCAATTTTTAGTGCAGCAAGTGCTGGTTCCTCGAGTACTTATCCTATTTTTGGTGTAGCAAGTGCTAGTTCCTCTAGTAATGGGTTACAATTTTTTGATATGGCAGACATTAATATGGTTATGAGGGATTACACATTGACTCAAGAAAAAGCCATACAAGAAGAAGCACTACCAGTGCAAGTAAGAGGTGGAGGATGTCAAAATCGAAGCATATATGGCAATGAAATTGAGAATGATGAATGAAAAGAATTGCCACTATGTAATAGGAAAGCTCTGCACTATTGTTCAACGTTACGTGAAACGGCCCTCTATCAATAATGTAGCTGTATTATTTATTATATTATACAGTTACGTTATATATTTATACAGTTATCTTAATATCTTATACAGTTATACAATTATGTTATAAGGTATTATTTTGTGCTCATATGTTTTATGGTTATTTTGGAAGATTGTATAATAATTATATTATGTTATTTATATTATAAAAATATATTTTTTAAAAACTAAAAATAATATTTTAATTATATAAAAAATCGACATATGATGTATCGATTTCTCTTATTGCCATATAATATGTTGATTTCACATCTATACTAAAAAATTATCATTTTATTTGATAATTTCTTCATAAATTTTTAAAATTAACTATTTAAAAAAAATCTAAAAAAGATATATTTTAAAAAATAAAATAAAATCATATTTATTCTAATAAAAAAGCCAACATATGTGCAGCGTAGACTAATAATAAAGAAAATGTTATGTTTATTTTCTAATGTAAAGATGGGGGCTTCTAGGGAACGCTCCTTAAAGAGTGATTCCTATGAGGCCCAGAGGCAATCGGCTATGCTGGTTGCTTTTTTTTTATTTTTGATTTTTTACATATATTATTATATAATAATACATAAAATTATTATAATTACATAAATATATTATAAGTTAAATAAATTATTATCATTAAAAAAATTTAAAATTATCAATAAATATTATAGTTACATAAGTTATATTATTTATTAC
Source organism: Adansonia rubrostipa (assembly GCA_038381775.1). Lineage (NCBI taxonomy): Eukaryota > Viridiplantae > Streptophyta > Magnoliopsida > Malvales > Malvaceae > Adansonia > Adansonia rubrostipa. The sequence continues at coordinate 82 of JBBYHM010252705.1, read as the reverse complement.
ATAAATATTATGATTGGTAATATAACTTAACATTACATATTTTTATTATAATTACACATATACATTATTTACATACATAAAT
>JBBYHM010252268.1:15396-26183 GCA_038381775.1 Adansonia rubrostipa | reverse complement strand
CACATATATATATATATATATATATATATATATGTACACGTGCAGCAGCAAGCAACCTTTTCTGATATATAACTCCAAAGGCTATTTCAGATCAGCTAACTCAGCATTCTTCCCAGATTATTGTCTTCGACATTGTTGGCTAAATGAAAACCTTGAAGCTAGGACACACTCCAAAATAAGGGACTTTTAAATCCGAGATAAGGGAATGATTAAAATATATGTCCTCTTTACTTTGATTTTAGTTACATCAAAAGCAAATGTTATTTTTAATTTAACAGTATTGGAAATGAATATTGTTTCTAAAATATTTTAGAGACATAATTGTAGAGGATAATTATTATGAATGATTTTTCATCTCTAAAACTTTTAAGAACGATATTTTATCTTCTGAAAATAATTATTGATAGTCTTTAATTTCTCTGAGTTTTATAATAAACTAATTTTGGACATTCTTGTTGGTGGAATCCCTTTAGTCAATATTCTTTATATATTGGAAACTTACATGGTTACCAAATATAATGGAGGATTGTACCTTGACAATTCCTAATTTAGTTAGGTTAGAGCATATTAGCCTTTTACCGATGATTACATTAAAATTTTTTAGCACCAACTTACATTTGTATGTATTGGGTGTATTAAACCAGGCAAGTGAAGATTCTAAACAGTTGCTGGAGGCATTTGAAGTAGAAGAAATGTTCAAACAAGCTGCGGGTGAGATCATGTACTGGATCTCTTCCTGATCATGCCAAAAACTAGCCAGGCCCTCAAATATAATTGCTTTCTTTTGGTAAAAGCTATCGGAGTTTTTTTCTATAGGAGATGGGGTGAATCATCTTTGGCCATGTGAGTCACGACGATGATCGAGATCCATTTTACCAACTCGAAATATTATATATTCTCTTGAGGCTAAGCATTTTATAGATATATAGTTCAAGGTAGCTTTGTTTGTTCCAAGTTGCTGCCTTAATTCCAGCTGCCCTCCCATACCTGATGGCTGCAACTCAATCTGATTGTCCTGTTATTGACTATTATTTTAGAAAATATAGGCTTTTGTGCTTTGGCGTTTATAGCTTGAAATATTAAGATGAATGTGGCTTTAGACTTTTTTTTTTTTTGCCAAATGTGGCTCTTAAGTTTGATCAAGCAAATAAAATATATATATTTTCTAATCTAGGAAGGGTTTTGAAGAAATATATTGAATTTAAAAATTTATTTAAGTTTACCTATATTTTTTTATTATAATTTTGTAATTATCTAATTATAACAAACAATTATGTAAGGCTCACCACTTATACATGTGGACTCAATATTAGATGCTATATAATTTTGAATTGTGATTGGTTATTCGGAGTAAAATAATTTTATGATATGCTCCAAAAAAACTTATACATTATTTAAGGGTTAAATATATGTTTAGCCTTTGTACTTTTACCCAATTCTCAGTTTGGTACTTAAAATTTTTTTTTGTCAAATTAGTACCTAAAGTTTCATTCCGCCGAGCATGTTAATACCTAGCATTATTACTATTAAACAACTGCTGATGTGGCAGTCAAACAACCTATGACACATTAACACGTGACAAAAATATCATATTATCATTTGCCACATTGGCATAAAATTTTCATTATTTTTTATTTTTAAAATTTTTAATGATGACATGGCTATGATAATGTGGCATTTTATCTCGTGTCAATTTGTCGTTGGTTGTTGACTGTTATGTCAGCAGTTGAATAACAATAATAGTATCAAATACCAACATATTTGATGGAATCTCTGGGTTTCAATTTGTCAACAAAAATTTTTTAGGTATTACCATGAGAATTGGGATAAATTATATGTACCAATTTTATATTTAAATTTAACTTAAAAAAAAAAAAACTTATACATGATTCAATTTTTTTAAAAAAAATGTCGGTGTTTTGGTATGCGCAATCCTGTTCATGAAAAGAGGTCTTGGGCTCTAAGGCCCTTTTCTTAACTACTTCTTTTGGGTCAAGTTCATGACTCATAATACAACCCGAAATGAGGTGAATTGGGCTAGAAATGAAAATATCAATGTCAGGATCAGGCTTTTCTAGGGTAATTCCACGGCCCAAACATATGTTCATGTCGGGGTTCTGGTTCTGGTTGTTTTCGATTAATGTGTCAAACCACTAGTCAACTTCATGAAGCTTTTCTATGGTGGTCGTCGATCAAAGCCAATCCGACGAGCTACCGTCATAAAAACTTCCGCCATCTAAAGATAAAAATGTCATCCTCTGCAAATTAACCATATCCAGGTTAAACCCCCCCTCTCCCCAAATGATTTGGCAGCACTGGGTAAATTCAACAAGTGCCAAATTCAAAAAAACAATAATACTAAAACGTTAAGAGGGAAGACATTAATGGTAGGGACCCAAATACTGAAGAGGGCGCAAAGACGAACGAATTCCACAATGGCTGTTGTGATCAAAAGCTATGGAACAAAGTTGGTGTTTGCGGCATGTGAGCACTAGTAGCCATCACCCACAGGGATGAAGAATATGAACCGGTCCATGTGATTCCATGGTTTTATTCCCACCAACATGTGACCCATCATCACCTTCAAACCACACCCTTTTTTCCATTGAGCATTGAGGTGTTGGGGGGGTGGGGCGGGTGCCCTTCGGGAAGGGACCCTACCCTTCTCTGTTTCAATGCCATGATTCTTCGTGGACCTCTAGCATGCACGCGAGAGGCCATGCAGGAGCCACTAGCTTAGCTATCTTGGGCAGTCCACAGCTACATTGCTTCGGCTTTTTTTTTTTAATGTTCATGACATTTAAATTAAACACATATTAAGATATGCGTAAGAGACATGATATTTCAAAAATATTTCAAAAACACAAAAAATTTAAAATAAATTGAACGTATCATATTAAAAAAATATATATATATTTGATATTTACATTCAAAATCAAATAATATAGGTTCACAGTCAAAACTCAGTATCAAGTTTTCATTTGATGTGTCCCTGCAAGCCTGAGCATAAAGTGAGAAGAAAAAAAAAAAAAGCCAGGAATTAACAGAGTATCCCCCCAAACAAAGAAATAAGGAAACCGAATTCTTTTACTGTCAGGCCCCTCTCTAGATGAAGTATGGGAAAAAATGGGCGAGAAAAAGAAAGATGAAGGAGGTGGTCTGAAGTCCAAGGGACAAAGTTGCAGAATTTGAATGAGATTCTATAAGCATCAGCTTTCCATAGCCAGTTATCAGATACTAGACCCACGTTTATTCCCCCACTCTAAACTTATAGACATTCGTTGCATTTGATCCCCAGAAACTGATACTGTACTCTGTGTTTGTGAGTGTGTGTGTTTGTTTTTTTTTTTTTGTTATTGATTCAGGTGTTCTTGATTATGTAAATAAATCAGAGACTACCAATTTGAAATAAATTACGGGCTCGAATTCAAGTCGAGCCGCTGAGCTCTAGAACTAAAGTTGTAGGAATTCTTAAATCAAAAACTTGTCCTTCAAGAAGCCAACGTTCAACTCTAATTTCCAGGAAAAGCTATGAAACATGTGTCAGTGTCACCCACACCCACCAAATTAAATCAAGATTTCATAATTATTCAGGGCTTTGCAAGCTCATTTAACCCATAAACTAATCATCCAAATCAGGATTCGAGGGTTCCCGCAATATATATATATATATATATATATATATATGAATTAAGAAGAAGCAAAAAATAAATTAAAAAAATTGGATACACCAAGAACAGATCCATCTTTTCATTTGCTTTGCTTTAACAAAAATTCTTAGGTACAAATTACATACAAAGAAAATTACAACAATCTTCCTCAATATACCTCATCTACGACCCTGAAATTTTTTTTTATTATTTTTTTGACTTAATTTAAACAAAATAACAAAATTAAAAGTTTTTTTTAAAAAAAGTAGGGAGTAATATCATTCAAAAGGGTAAGACTTCACTGCAAGCAAAATCATTCGAATTCCCGATAGAATCTTCAGGCCACGAATCCCGAAGCAACTTGAGTAGCATTTGAGCCTTCCTCTTCGCCCTGTCCGTACAATCACTTTGAACCAACAACAGCAACTGCGTCAGAACACCCGCACTCACCGCGTCCCTTTGACTCTGTTCCGACTCCGAGCACAGTGCCATGAGGGCGCCAGCTGCGTACTCCGTGGCCCTGTCGGAAATCTTTAATATTGTCTTTACCAGCAATGGAACCGTGAGCGCGTGTGCCGCGAAGGCCGAGCAACCCGAGGGGATCCGACATAGCAACTCTATCGTCGCCAAAGCTCGTTCCGCGTCGCACTTGTCCAAATCGGCTAACCGGTCGATCAACGTTTCGGCCGCTCCGGCCTGCACCGCTTTGTGCCTGGTTTGCTTTACCAAGCACAAGGCAAAAAGAGCTCGAATGCTGATTTTCAAAGCACGTGGATATGAGTTGAGGTTTTTCAATATGTCGGTGACGCCTGCGAATATTTCATCTAAATTGCTAATCTCAGCTCGAAGATCCGAGGATCTTGTTCCAGAGAGAACGATTTCGATGAGCGAAGCTGAGTTGACCCGGACTTCAATCGAGGAGTGGAACAAAAGTTGTGATAAGTAGATTACTTTGTTTGAATCCGAAGCAATTGACGTGCACTCGGATTCGGTGAGTTGAAACATTACTAAAAGCGCAAGTGCCTCCTGGTTCAACTCCGACGAACTGGAACTCGTGTCCGAAAACACGGTGCTTATAAGCATTTCACGTGCGTTATAAGAGGAAATGACGGAACGGTTTTTGTCGGAGTCGCGGGCGAGTCCCTTGAGTCGACGCAGAGCAGAAAGACGTGATTGAAACGGATTCGAAACCAAGGAAGCCTGATTCAGCAAGGACCGAACCACGGCAGGCTCGGCGGGTTGTTTAGGTGTAGGAATTCGTTCGACACCAAACGCCTGGTTCGCGACACACCAATCTTGAATAAGGCGGCGAAGGGTATGGTTTGGGATGAGAGTAAAATCAGAGAGTGGGGCTCGAGTGACAGGACAAGTGTTGTTACCGGTTGCCGCCCATGACTCGATGCTGGTTCGGTCATAGGTTTGGCCGGTGCTAACCGTCACAGGGTCACGCATGAGCTCAAGTGAGATTGGGCACCTGAAATAATAAGGAACTTGCACACCAACCAAATCTAATGGCTCAATACTTCCAGGCATCTCCAAGGGAAGAAGGAAAACAAAAATAAAATAAAAAAGTACAAAGGACTCTGAAAATTCTCTGGGGAATTTTGTATGATGCCTGGCTTTGTTTTCAAATTTCAAACTTAAATGAAAACAAAAAAATTGGAACCGAGAGACAAGAACCCAACAGCTGTAAGTGGAGGGTGGGACTGGGAAGGGGGGCTCGGTGGGTGGTGGTGGGTGGGGGCCGGGGGGGGGTCTAGTATCATCTTACAAAATGCCACACGTGTGGTATTTATAAGTCCAGACTCTGGAGCCTAGCTGGCTAACCACAGGAGACGTTTTTCTAAAGGGTTTGGTCAAAGGAAATGTGCCCACTTTGTTCGGGTCCCACTTCCCCCCTCCCCAAAATCATAACTTCTGTTTAAATCATCAACACCACTTCTAACTGTGTATTGAAACTGATTGTTTAATGTTTACTTTATCATTAATAATGGGTTCGCTGGCCGTTTGCCTTTGTGTTTTGCAATTCAGTCCTTACAGTATGGTGTTTTTACAAATCGTTCAATACTTTTTTTTTTTGTGATTTTGATTTTGACGCATTGCTTTTTCCAGCAAATTTGAATTATTTTTTCAGTTTAAATCAACTTCGAACTTCAAAGGGCAAAAATTCAAGTCCTGTGCTTTGCGTAAATGATTTTTTTTCTTTTCAAAGACCAATGATTTTATCTCTTCTTGTTTCTTGAAGAATATATCTTTTTTTTTATTATCCAATTCCCTAAGTTTAATAATTACATTTAAAATTTGTTTATGATAGTCAAACATTTGATTTATTAATTGGTGCATTATTTTTTTATTTAAGATGTTGAATTCAAATATATATTTTAAAAAAAACATATTTTATGAATATATTATGATTTAAATTCATCGTTATTTTATCATTTTAACTTACATAAAAAAATTAACTTCGTAAAATATAAGATACTAGTTTGGTGATAGTACTTTAATGTAAAAAAAGCTAAATTATTTATTTATATATCTTAAAACTTCAAACAAAATAAATTTAATAAATATAGAAATAATCTAATATATTTTAATATAACAATATTTGATGTATATTATATTCAGATTCAATAAATTACTTGAATTTACTATTTGTTTGAACTCTAAAAGTAAAAAAAATGTAGTTGAGTTTTGTCAATGGTCAACAATTTAGGTATTTTAAACTTTATCTATAATTTTAGGTGCTGTGTTTATGTCTACTGGTCAGTATCTTTCATATGCATGCCGTCAAGGTTTGTATGTCCGACGGGAATCAAGAGGACAAAATTATATGCTTGGGCGACGCTTTTACGGTCTGGTATGGTGGGGTGTCAAATCTTGCTTTTCGTGACTGAAGTTTTTTCAAAAAGAAGGAGATAAAAAAAAAAAAGAAAATTCAAACCAATTGTATGCTCAATCTTCAAAGTTCGCCACCTTTAAAGCTTTTGTCCCTTTAAAAAGGTGACAAAGACTTCCAAAAAAAAAAAAAGAAAACCACAAGAGTGGAATAAATAAAATAGGGTTAATGTCACGTATGAATCTCGAATTTTATTAAAGTTATTAATGTAATATTTTTATTTTTAAAAGATTAATTTTAAATATTTAAATTATTCTTCTATCTAAAAGTAATATTCAGTATTAACTCCTTTAGTGTTTACAAATATTTTTCTTGTTAGTAAATTAAGACATGACATTTGTCATGTTAATTTATTAAATTTTGCAAAAAAAATTGAAATTGAAGAAAACAAATTGATTTTACTATTTTGTTAAAAAAATTGTAAATCCTTCGAGTTAATGCTACAGCAAAATTAGCCTCAAAATTAGAGAGCACTAAGAAGAAAATCAAGAAATTAGCAACCATGAAGAGAGACTACCGTCATCTCCAACCCAAACCAGACCCATCGACTCTCGATAGCTCATTCGTCTGCGGTGGTTCTACAATCGAGAAGGCCAACATGTGGGATGAAGAAGCCGCCACCCAATAAGATTATGAGATGGATTAGCTTTTGGTAGTTCTGGGTTACAAGGTTAAAACTTCAGACATAGCGGAAATGGTCCAAAAGCTTGAGCAGTTGGAGGAAGTTATGTGTAATGTTCAAGATGATGGGATTTCAGAACTTGCTTCTGAAACCGTTCATTATAAACCTTCCGATCTGTCCACTTGGCTCGAGAGCATGCTCTCTGAGCTTCACCCTCCCTTCACTTTTGATCCTTTTGGCGCTGCTGGAGCGACGGCGGTGGTGACGGTTGCTACATTGGATGATTTGTCGATTGGTCCTCCTGCATCCTTAACTTTAAGGGCGTTGGATTTCGACAACAACAATCGAAAACATCAGAAAAGTGGGCAAAAAATCTTTGAGCAAGCTTCATATTCTGATTATGATCTCAAAGCAATTCTTGATGAGGCTATTTATTATAAAAAACTCAAACTCAAACCCACGACTCGTCATCTTGTTCCACTCCTAACACCGTCAAATCTAAATGCTTGAAATCCACATCTGGGTCGCACTTCGATATCTTCCCTCCACTTGCTGCTGCTGCTGCTTCCTTTGGAATTCCGACTGAGTCAACTCGTCCTGTAGTACTGGTTGACTCACAAGAAAACAGAATCCAGCTTGTCCATGCTTTGATGGCTTGAGCAGAAGCTGTCCAATAAAACAATCTTAATCTGGCCGAAGCTCTGGTGGGGGAACGAGAAAAGTGGCTCCGTATTTTACTGAAGCATAAGCCCGAAGGATTTACAAATTATATCCTTAAAACCCACTTAATAATTAACAATAATTTTTAGGAAATTGTAAAATAAATTTGACTTGGAAATTTCGTTTTGCAAATTTAATAAATTGACATGACACATGTCATGTCTTAATTCGCAATTAGAAAAAAATTGAAAACCTGAGTTAAAAACGAAGGAATCGTTTAAGTACTCAAATAGATATTTTAAAAATAAAAATATTATATTAATAACTTTAATAAATTTTGGAGGTTATTTGTGATATTAACCTAATAAAATGTAATGAAAAAATGTAAAAAATATTATTACTCAAAATAATGTATATGTATGATACATTGAAAAAATGTATATTACAGGGATATGACAATTTTTCTTTTTTTTTTTAATTTTAGCGATCAATTTGAGACAGCAAAATTCATTATTATAACAATATGATTACTTGATTAATTTCAGGATTGGTGAATTGCGAATTTATATGAGAAATTCATATACCTTTTTACGGGAAATATATTGTGACAAACAGACAAATTCTATACATTGATTTTGCACATTCACATAATATATAAGTTTCAAAAAAAATACATTATAACCCATAAAAATTTTAACACTTTTATATATAATTCCTTAAAATAAAATAATAATATACGAAATGAGTGTATGAATATTATCCAAAAAAAATTTATGAACAAAATGAAATATGAAAAGTTTGATAAAAAGGGGAATCCAAATCAATTGCAAGGAAAGATTGAAGGGATTGAGATTTAATTATTAGGTTTGAATTGTCTGTTAGTAAACACACTGATAGTGGGCAGTCAAAGGTCAAAGAGGAAGAGATAAATAGAGGAATGTGCGGGCCCACACTCCAGATTGTCTCTCCGTCTCTTATCTTTATTCCAGCAATCAAAATTAGAAAAAAAATAAAATTAAAAAAAAAAAATCGTCGATAACATCAATAGGGTTGTTTCTACATGGGATGTGGGACCCAAAAATAAGGGGACAATGTTGAATTGTTCAAGTGGGCCCCATAATATTCTCTCTACTTCTCCGTTTATGTTAACTAACGTGGATGGATGGACGGTGGAAATTAAAAATGATGGTTATAGAAATACTAGTTAATTATACGATAAAGATTTGATAGATCTAATAATTTTATATATAATTATATAACTATGTTATATATAAAATTATTAAAATATAATATGATTTAATTATATTTTTTAAAATTTATATAATAAAAATAATTAAAATATCAAAATTGATATAAATATAAAATATTTTTTATATGATTATAATATTATAAAATATATAATCATAACATATATATAGATATTATCAAATCTAATATTGCATATGATAGTGATTAGATTAAAATTAACAATAAAATATATATTTTAATAAAAAGTTAATAATAATGATGAGATAAATTTTATTGAGAAGAGAAAATAACAAGAAAGACGTTTTACAATTTACATATTCAAGTTCACAATATGAATTTGCTTTAGTTTTACATTAACTTTTTAACTTATTATTTAAAAACAATATTATATTTTTTATTTATTCGAGAGTATTTAAATGCATAATATTTTGTTTAGATTGATTAATTAGATAAAAGTTACAAGTAGATTAATAAGAAAAAATAATTCAAAAAATTAAATTATCAAAGTAAATTAAAGCTCAGAGAGGTTAACTTCTTTAACGACATGATAATATTAAATACGATTATATAAATATAATATAAATAAAATAATTAAAATATAATATAAATATATAAAATTTTTAAAATTTATATAATATAAATTATTAATATATTAAAATTTATATAAATATAAAATAATTTAAACATAATTATAATATAATAAAATATATAAATTTAATTTGAAAACAAAATTAATAAATGTAAATCAGCGTAAACTCATAGCATGAGCATGTATTGAGTCGGTAATTAGAGCAATTGAAGCCCTATAGTTTGAAAGTTGCCTAGAACAGATGAAGGAGAGGAACGTGGTGGAATAGTCGGTGCCATTTAGCGGTGGAAGCGCACGCGTGTTGGGGAATAGTGCGCCCCACACCCCCCCCACCCCCGGTGACTGCGACCCTTGCTGTCTCCGGTCAACCGGACAATTCATTGCCGCCACAGCCTACACGATATTTGCCAGCCCCGATGCACAGTGCGAAACAGCACACGTTTCCGGCTTTAAAAAATTCCTCTGAGAGCAACTTTTTTTTTTTTTTTAAATCTTATTATAAACAACAAAAACAAGACAAGCAACAAATCTTTCACTTGGGTTGCTTAGTGTTTTAAGATGATTTATTAACGTTAATTAAGTTGATATTTATAATAATAATTTTATATTAAATATAGTATTTGATAATTAATTACTCTTGGAACAATGTAATGGCGATGTGTCGTCGTTAATATCTAAGAGTTCGATGATAAAAAACTATAGTTTCATAAACATTAATTATAAAAATTGTCACTTTTTTGAGTAATCAAAATAAAATTACTAAAAGTTTAATGACTAAACATTTTATTTACCCAAAAAAAATTATTATAATTAAAAACAGAAAAGAAGATAAGGAATTAACATTCAATAGAACAATAAAAATCACATATATGACTAAAACAATGATTAACCATTGAAAGTTACTTTATTCTGTGAAAATTTGTAAATTTTCAGAGAAATTAATAGCTGCATCCCAAGTCCCAACTTAGAAGAGTATAATTCTACCCAAAAGTTCAAAGAAAAAGCTTTAGCTGGAATAGAAACTTAATTTGTAGATAGTAGGATGAGATTAATACTTCAGCTGATAGCAAGCAAGAAAGAAGGGAAGCCTGTCAAAAATATCACACTTTCTTGTGTACTAGT
>JBBYHM010251941.1:0-29364 GCA_038381775.1 Adansonia rubrostipa | reverse complement strand
TTAAGGTAAATTTGCTTGTAAAACTCCCCCTTAATCATTTAAAGCTTTTCAATAAAACTCCTCCTTAATAAAAGCATTATGGATTTTATTTTGAAACACTTAGCAGTGGCATTTTTGGTCATATTTGGCTTCAAGAATACCAACACACAATTTTAAGGATTTCAATAATATAAATAATGTAAGCACATGTGAAATCTTCCTATTTGCTAGTATAAGCATATATATATATAAATGAAGTACAAGCAAGCAGATTAGCCTTTAAAATTCTCCCTTTTTTTGGAATATCAAAAAGGTGAATGTAGATTAATTCAAAGCTAAGGGTCTAATTTCAACAAGAAATCTAGAAGGTATATTAAGTATGCAACATTTAAGAACATGTCTACCAATTATTGAGAAAATATATGCAATTAAGTCCTAATGTGTAGTTCAACCGATTTTTGTATTCTTTTGTAGTCATTTAAGCATATTTAAGAGATAAAACATACCAACTATTAAAGGATTTTAAGAATTATTAATCCAATTGGTGTCTGGGTGCACAATAGATCCAAATTTTTGAATTTTTAGAACACATGCACACTACAATAGATGCCATATGAAAGGTTAAAAAAAATTCAAGATAAACATATCAAACTTCCATAGGTTAGAAAATCATTTGCTTATTTATGATATGTCAATAAAATTATTTTAGCAAACATTCAATCAAAGAACATGCTTAAATATGATAATTATGCACTTAGAAATGTTTAATGATTCATTCAAAGCAAACATTTTAAGCGTATATTACATACTAGAATAACAATTATATATATAATTGACTATGTATGTCACCAAACTTAATGCTAAGGGATAAGAATTTAATAGCATTTGTTTGATGATTACCTCAATCTTACCAAACTTTGATGATATGCTCATTGTAACTTGGAAGATCATCATTTCTAGTGTTTGAGCATTTCTTGATGGTTTTGGTTTGATTTAATGAGGTTGTATGCTTAATTTGCTTCCTTTTGCTATGCAAGTGTTCATCTTTCAAGGATGGGTTTATCTCTTTGAACCTTGCAAAACTTAAAAGCAATCTTGGCAAAAGATCAGCATTAGATGTACCAAGATTTTAATTATCAAAGAATATTCAATAAGCTTAGGTTTTGTTAGGAATAAAAGATGTTCAATCAGCTTAATTACTTTTAAAATAAGTGATACCAAATATTGATAAATGAAGAACATTAAGCGTATATGGTGCCAATTATTTTAAAAAAAATAATGATGCATAGAAAAAATTGTATTTTTGAGCATTATGAGGCAATATGAGCACTTAACGTATTTGATTTGTGAAACACTTATCAATGAATCAAATATGATGTTTAAGCATGTGATGATTATGAAACGATGTTTATCAAGATTTAGAAATCATAGAATTGAAGGATTTTAAGTGAAAACTCATTAAGGAAACCAATTTTTCATTTTTTAAAAAGAAATTGCATGAAATTAGTCATCATTCACTAGTTGTATCAATACATGGGGGCTTTTGTATTGATACACATAGTGCTGTATCGATACAAAGTTCATTGTATTGATACAAGATAGATTTTTCTGGGATTTTTGTTCATTCTATCAATACAGGGTTCTAAGTATCGATACATGTCTTGAGTCTTTCGAAAAATGCTTAGTAAAATATTCAATTTGGCATTTCAAAACCCATGATTTTATATTCTAATGCAAACTTTTGACTTTAAACAAGCTCATATGAATAATCAAAGTTTGGATTAGAATAACTTTTAAAATCAAGTTTGAATGAGTTAGCATATTTGGTCACATAAGTAAGATAATGTGCAACTAAAATATTTTCATTCAAATGACATATTCACTAGTTTAAAAAGTATTTTCAATGTTTACCAAACTTGTTTGAGCCATAAATCATGAACTTACAATATAATCAAACATTCTAAGTCTCATGCAAGCATAATTGGATATAAAACATTAAAGAGACTTAAGAACTTGCTAATGCATGTTTATGGCATCATATCTTATAAGTAAGCTCTATATGCTCCCCCTAAGGATATGCATATAATTTTGTCATGCAATAGAGCTTCTTAATGACTTATGGCATGAAGTTTATCAAAATCAACCTTTTATGTATAAATCATTCTTAAATTATGCTTCATAACAACATTTTACAAATCAATTTAACATATTATCATCAAGCACTAAATCATTAAATGCATGCACATTTAAGCTTATAGTTGCTCAAGATGTAAAACATGAATTTTCATGAAACCAATTTAAAACAATCTTTTTATTCAATAAAGCATTAATAAAACACAACATGAATAACCAATAGACATATTAAAATTTTAAGGCTTAGAGGTTACCCATCACACTTCTAGAGCATTCATTTGTATTGCATTGCTCCTTATTGCTCTAACATACCTACAAAAAACTTTCACTTGGTTTTTGGTACCCAAATTGCTTTGGGTCCTTGAATGTAAGTCTCAAAGCTTCTTGTTCCCTTAGGAACCCATACTTGCCTAACTTTAAATTGTGCCATTTTCTTGATAGGACAAGTATGCAAAGTATGACCATGAAAATTGCAATGTGAGCACTTGGTCATATAAACTTGAAAAGATTTGTCAAAAATGATTTTCTTTTCTTGTTCCAAGCTTTCAATCTTTCTTTTCAAATCAAAATTAGCTTTATAAAAAATGTTAATTCTTAGCTTGGAGTCATTAAAATCATTTTTCAAATCTTTGTTTTCATTCTCTAAAACAAATTTTGATTCAATAATAAATCATTTTCAACTTTTAATTTTGAAATCATTTTCTTCTGTTTAGAGTTCATATCTTTAAACTCAACTACAAGATCAACAAAAGCATCTTGTAACTCATCAAATGTATATGAATTAAAATTTAGAGAATTTGAGGTTACCTTGGGCTCATCAAGAGCCACGAAACAAAGGTTACCAATTTGGTCTTCCTTAAACTCATCATCATCGGAAGAGTCACTATCGCTCCAAGTTGCTACAAATAGCTTTTTCTTCTTCTTTTTCAATAATGGGTAATCGGATTTGACATGCCTCGATTCGTTGCAATTGGAGCACACGACCTTGTTAACCTTTTTAGATTGGGATGATTTGCCCTTATCTATCTTGATGAATTTCTTGGCAAATATGATCATCTCCAAATCTTCACCATCTTTATCATCATCATCCTCTTCCTCACTCATGGAAGCCTTTAATGCAACTCCAACTTTTCTTGGTTGCTCCTTTCTATGATTTATCTTCATTCTATATGTGAGGAGTGATTCGATAAGCTCATTTAAGATAAGGAGATTGAGGTCTTTTGACTCCTCAATTGCAGTCACTTTAGCTTCCCATGACTTAGGAAGGCTATTCAACTTTTTCTTGACCATTTCCTTGTTGGGATACACCTTTCTGAGACCCTTTAAGCCATTTACAATGTCCATGAATCTGTCGGACATCTACTTGATGCTCTCTTCCGATTTCATTTTAAACATCTCATAATCAAGAGTGAGCATGCTTATCTTGGACTCCTTGACTTGATTAGTCCTTTCATTTGTGATAGCCAACTTATCCCATATCTCCTTAGCATTATCACACAAAGACACCCTATTGTACTCATTGGGGCCCAATGCATAAAAAAGTGTATGCATGGCCTTGGCATTAAGTCAAGCCATCTTAGTGTCTTTCTCATACCATTCACATTCTTCATTGGGAACTTCAAGATCACATATCATCTTTTTTGGGATGAATGGGCCTTTCATGATTATCTTCCAAACATGATAATCATTTGCTTGGACAAATAGCCTCATCCTTGTCTTCTAACAAGCATAATCTTCACTGTTGAAGAGAAGAGGCCTCACGATTGAATGTCCTTCTTGGCCCATGCCAAAAATATCACCACTAGCCATTTGCTTTGTTGCTCAAGGATTTAAGCCTATAAGAATGAGACACAAGCTCTGATAGCAATTGTTAGATCTTTTAGTGGTGAATGAAATCAAGAGGGGGTGAATTGATTTCTCAAAATTTTAGTAAATTAAAACTTTGATAAATAAACTTGAGAAATCTAAACAATAAATTTTGGAGTGCAAGTTAGTGAAAAAAAATAACAGTTAAAGAAAAAGGAAAGAAGAAGCAAACTCGATGATTTATAAAGGTTCAGCCTTAATTGCCTACGTCCTCTACCTTAGCCTTACTTGCCTCGAATTTTCATAATTCACTAACTTGAATTATTTACTTTTCAAGGATAAGGTATAACCTTTACACTCCCTATCTTTCAAGGCTAAGATAGAAACCTCTACCTCCTATCTTTTATGGCTAAGATAGAATCCTCTCTCACTACTTTTGAAGGCTAAGTAGAAACCTTCTCTACTTTTCAATGGCTAAGTAGTGACATCCCCTTTTTACTACGATTTGAGTGTAAACAAATAAAACCCCTAAATGTTAGGTGTTTACAAGAATTTTGGCTCAAAGGAAATATGTATCTAAAGATACAAAATGAAGAATACAAAAATATGAAGAATTAATCCTATACAAAGATAAACTACTTAGCAAAAATGATGGAGAAAATGAGAGATATGACTCTAAGCACAATCTCTTTGTTTTTGTTGTTGTTAAAGGTTTTGGAGTGGGTTATTTATAGCCTTGATCGTGATTCTAGCTGTTGGGAACATTTTGTGAAGGAATATAGCCATTGAAGCCTTCAAAATATCATTTCCCGTTATTCTCTGTTCCTCTGTATCGATACAATTAAGTGGGTATCGATACATTGTGTTTAACGATCCAAAATATGACTGTTAAACAGTCTTACATCGATACAGAAAGATCTGTCTTGATACAAGAATAGTGCTGTATCGATACAGAATGCTCTGCCTCGATACATGAACAGTGATTTCTACATTTTAAGGTTATTTAGCTACTGCAAAGTATTGTATCGATACATACAGATAATGTATCAATACATTTGCATAAAATCAATTTTAAAATGTTTTTCATGACTTTAAAACATGTAAAACTTATCTAAAAATTTTTTTCTATAAACATATGTATTAAAAACACATTTTTAAGTGATTGAAGGAGTTAAAACATTTTCTAGTATTTTTCAAAGTGTTTACTAAATATTTCATGGAAAAATACTAATCTTGAAAATAATTAAACACAAGCTAATTAAGCTTAAGTTTTAGTTTTATCAAAACTAAGATTAATTCAAAGCTAATAGCACTAGACTTTGTACTAAGTACCTTGCAGGGGGAGATATAGGACCTATTCTGGGATATATGAGGTTATTATCCAATCACATGATTAACAATCCACTTGGTTGGCTAAAGTCCCTAAGGTTTATTGCTTTTATTTTCATGATTCATCCGTACGAACATAAGCAATTTACTCACCCAAATCAAACCCGTTTTGCTAAGCCTACAATAGGTTTAAGGTTAGGGTGCCTCGACTATCCTTACCAAGTAAGGGGAATGATTTGGGACTGTGTGTGTCAGAGGTCATCTTAAACATGCATATAATGAGCCACAAGAGTGAAATTCAGTTAACCATACCCAAAAGACTAGAAGAACTCAAAGTTTAGCAACAATCGAGAAATACTTGTAACCTTCTCTAGCTTTACTTTCTTGAGCCTAGATCTCGAGTGGTGATGAATAAACTTCATCACTTAGGATATTTATCATCCTATCGATACTTGTATATATTTGCATTGATTATAATTCACCGTTTATGTATCAGGTTAATGGCTAAAATGTGTCCAAAAAATAAAACTGAGCTAAGATGAATGGACACCTCATTGTTTTGCATTTGAATATTCTAGTGTCGAGAACATTTGCATATATCATCATGCTATCAAATTGATGGCTAATGATAATGTAGAAACATCATAATAACTCGATTTAGAGAAAAGTGTCCTAAAAGGAATCGATGCCCTAAATTAGGATTATGAATGGACTAGGCTAGTCTTCTATAGTTTGGTTATAGGATACGCACCTTAATAACAAAATAATATGTTTTTTAGATTCTAAAATGCTGCAAAGCCTGGGAATAACATTTTTAGGATTATTTGGAATATATGAATTATTTTTGTATATGATTAATCTATAATTTTGTTTGCCTTGGTTGTTCATTTTGCATGCATGTAGCATTATCCTTAATACATCCAAAGGTCATCGGTAAAAAGGGACAATGTCCATTCTAAGAGTATTTGATATGGGGGAATATATAGTCTTGGTAGAGGAGAAGTATACTGCTGTAAAAGTTTGGTCCAAAAAAATCTAAAGAAAGCATTGGGATGGTTTGAAAGTAGGGTATGTCTTATTATTTTCATTCGACATTGATATCGAATTATGGCATAATGGCCTATTTGATCTACTAGCTATATGTGATCAATAAGATAATATCAGGAGAGACTTGCTCACCTGAAAGTATATAGATATCGCATTGCTAATCAGAATTAAGGTAGATGCGAGTCTGTTCCAGGTTGTAGCGTAGTTTTGGAATCTGGGATGCTAGTGCTTCACTTTCAATAAAGAGGATATGGTTTTGACTGTTAAGGAGTACACTATCCTCTTACGTATGAAGCATGTTATTCTCGATCGGGTTGATATTAAAAAGTTTAGCCTAGTGATACTGAAAAGATGATTGGCCAAAAATATTCGAGCATCTGAGGCTTAAATTATGGCATATCTAATCTGAAAGGGTTAGAGTGATTACATATCATGGAATAGATAATAGGATTTAATGGATGAGTGCCAAGACTCAAAGATGAAAAAAGATGTTTTCATATTGGCCATCTACGAGTTAGTGGTGTCTACCTTAACTTTTGGGGTATATCAATTTAGCAGTCATCAATTTTACAACATCAACTCAACTATGATGATTCTAGCTGAGATAATATAGTCCTTGAACTTTTGCAAGAGAAACCATGGAATAGATTCCTCAGATGCATCTTTGCTATAGATATGGATCCATAGTCACTTAAGGAAAAATGCAAAAGTTAATATCCAAATATGTACTAGGTCATTCTCATCGACTACCAGTTTCTTGGGAAAGATTGGCCAATGGACTATAAAAAGAATAAGTGCTTGATTTAAACTTTGATGGTAGTTTTGTATTGGAGCTCTTACCTTGACCAATGCCTTCAACATATTTGCATAATATTCATGCCATCACATTCATACAAACACATTCTTTTTGTTTATATGTGTTTATTTGCATTTATTTCATAGCATGCATAATAATCACAATACAAAATTTTGAAATATGGTGTCATTCTTTAAAGAAAAAAATTGCAAGTAGGGGGAAAGTATGAAGATGTCAGTTCAAAAAAGTATAATACTTATTCTCATCTTAGAAATAAGGAGAATGATTTAGCAACTAGGATGGAGAAGATAGAGAAAACTCAAGAAAAGATGATGAAGGGTTAAGAAGAACTTAAGTTACAGTTGGCTAAAATCATGGACTTGATGACATTAGCTATTAAAAGGAAGGAACAAGTTTGATGCTTAGGTTCTTAGACCGAAGGTGATAACCCAGAGGGAAAATCCATTAAGTCTATGAACGGTGCAAATAATTCATCTCCTTCAATTCAAGTATTTTAAACTCTACCCTCTATTGGAATTGCTCCTATGGTGCATGGACATCCTAAAATACTAGTACCAAAGGTGATTATTGATAAAGGGTTAAACCTAGGATCGACTACGGCAAACCAATTGGTCCCTGATGTTGATGAGTGTACTAAGTTAGAAAGGTTTATGATAGAAGTATCTAAACATGCTGAAAAGGAGTAGATGTGGTTGCAAGTCTTAAAGAACAGACTAAAAGCATTAAAGGAATAGATAAATTTGGAATAGTGAATGCTAAAAAGTTGGGTTTGTTGTTCGGATTGGTTATTCCTCCAAAATTCAAAATGCTAGATTTTAAAAAGTTTAATGGTACCATATGCTCATCTGTGCACATTAGGATGTATTGCCATAGATGCTGGGGTCAAAAACAATGAGAAGTTATTGATTTATTGTTTCCAAGATAGCTTAACTAGTGCTATTGCTCAATTGTACGTAGGGTTAGATAAAGCCAAGATTCAGACATGGTCGAACCTAGCATGAGCTTTCTTGGAATAATATAAGCATGTCACAGATTAGAAACCAGATAGGATATCATTACAGAGCATGGAGAAGAAATCTAATGAGAGTTTTAGGCAATATGCTCAAAGATAGAGGGATGAGGCTGCACAAGCAATTCCTCCTTTGATGGAGAAAGAGTTGACAATTCTTTTTCATCAGTACATTGAAAGCTTTATTTTATGAGAGGTTGGTTGGTAATGCCAGCAAAAATTTTGTAGATATGGTCTTATCTGGAGAGATGATCGAGAGTGCCATTAAGAGTGGCAAGATGTGAAACAGTGAATCTTTGGGAAGCAAAAAACTAGCCTCAGGGAAAAAGGAAGGAAAATAAAGCTAATGCTGTTAGCATTGAAAACCTCACCTATGAGCCTTGGACCTACTAGACATACAACCTTATAGTATTTAGGCTAAGTTCTAGTTCTTACCCGTTTGCTCCTTAGTTGTATGCACTACTGTAAAGACCCAACATACATGCATTTGGAAAGCAATAATCATGGTACTTATAAAGCTCCAAATGCTATAAATAACCCTAGACCTACTAAGCTAGTGTACAACAAACAATAGTTTAGCCCAATCTCGATGTCTTATCGTGACTTGTACCCACATTTGCTTTAAAGACAGTTGATGTCACAACATGGTTCTAATACGAATCCTGAATAGCCCGACTTAAAATGATAGATATATCCCTTATTCTTATATATCTCCATATGATTATTTTTTATTATTTTTAGGGGCTCAAATCATTATAAGTATTATTTTTTATTTTTCATGCCTGGGGGTAGAGTTATCACGATGTATCACTCTCTTAACTTAACCCTAAATAATCATTACAAAATGATCATTTATTTAGAGTCACCACTTATCTATTTATTAGGCAAGACTAGTTACCTATTGGAGTTTATGTTTTAAGGGTTATGAAACCCACAAAGACAAAATCCAGGGTCCACATTGATGCCAGAGATCATGTGAAAGGGTCCGAGAGTTGGTTACAATCATAAGTAAAGATCAATCTTTTCGTGATACCTGAAATTGGTACCTCGTAAATCGCAAGTTATTTTAAATTTTGATTTTTATTCAAATTTAATATTTAACATTTAATATTTAATTATAATTCTCATTTGTAATATTCTATTAAACAAATTTATTATTCCAAACAAGTTAGGTTTTTAATATATTGAAAATTAAAATATCTTTTAGATTTTTCTAAAAGCCAAAAGAACATTAAAGTTTTTATCATTCTTTTTCGTACCCCACTGGAAGGCCTATGGAATACAAAAGTTTTTAAAAATCAAAATATCTTTTTACCTTACTAGAGAATCGAGGGAATAGAAAAAGCTTTATTTTATGAAATTCAAAAAAATCTAATTTTTTTTTTGAAAAGGATATATTGTTCTTAAAATCTTCCATAAAACCTCTTTCATATTCCGAGAAAAGTTTCACGTATTATTTTAGCTTGGAGACATTGCCTTAATTTTCTAAAAATATTTAATTTTATTAAAAACATTAATAGGGTGTCCTAAGACCCAAAATGGTCTAGCATGATGAATCTATCCTTAATGCATATTTTTGACATGAAAGTATCCCAGCAATCACAGAAGACTTGGTTCTAATGCAAAATTATGAAAATGCCCTTGCAGTATACCTTTGACATGAAAGCATCCTGAAAACCCTAAAGACTAAAAAATTATCATAAAACGGTGAACCTATCCTAACTACACACCTTTGGCATAACAACATCCAGTGATTACCGAAGACTTGATTTTTATAAAAAATTACCAAAATGCCCTTAGGGTATGCCTTCGACATAATAGTATACCCTAAACCCTAAAAAACTAAAAAATGATCGTAAAAAGGTGGACCTATCCTACATATACATCTTTGGCATAAAAGCATCTTGGTGACTATACTAGACTCAGTTCTTGAAAAATTATCAAAATGCCCTTCGGGTTTACTTTCAATATGAAAATATCAGTGTACCCTAAAGACTCAAAAGAGAGTGTAAAAGGGTGAACTATTCTAAATATACACCTTTGGCGTAAAAGCATCCCGATGATTACCTAGAACTCAGTTTTAAGGAAAATTATGAAAATATACCTACGGTATACCTTTGACATGAAAGTACCCCGATAATCCTAAGAACTCTAATATGATAAGAAATAACCATTTCACCATATAGGGAAATTAAAATATTAAAACTAACTTAAAATACAAAAATTACAATTAAACCCTTAAACTTTTTAAAATTGCATTTCGTACCCAACGAAAAATTAGAAGAATACAAAAAGTTTTAATATTTTTTACACCCTTTTAAGAAATGAAGGAATGCTTAAAATAATTTAAATACCATAAATGGATGATTTTATGTTAGAGATGACCATTTTGACCTTAAATGCTAGGTTTTCCTAATGGTCCCCAAACTTTTCTAATTTTGTAAATTAGTCCCCAAATGACTTAAAATGCATGATAAATATCTAAAACTTGTCAAAATTGCATGACAAGTTTCTCCAGGCATCCAAGGAGTATTCGACCATACATTAATGGCCTTAAGAAACATTTTTCTTTTTCATTCTACAATTTAACCCCTAAAGTTTTTAATTACAAAATAACCCTAAATAAAATAGAAATGACAAATAAACATCCAATGCATGCAGAAAACATAAAAGTTACCTAAACTTGGTCAAGGAGCATTCGGCCAAACGTAACTATACCAAGCAACAAATTTTGCTAAAATTACAAATTAGTCCTTAAGCTTTCTAAAATTATAAAATGGCTCTAAAAAATAAAACTTTGCAAAATAGCTTCCTTACCATTCGGCCAAGACAAAACATTCCTAATGGGTTTTAAAAATATGGGAAAATTATAACTTCTCCCCCAAAATTCATATTGACACTAAATTCACCTAAAATTAATTTAAAACAAATGAAGAAAAAATTACAAAATTTCCTTTATTATTTTGACTAAACCAAAAATAATCTCAAAAAATATATCCAAGACAAAATCAATTCATGCATGACCATATCCTTAAATTTCATATCCAAACATTCAATTTTATAATTAAGAAAATATTCATAAAGAAATACACAAACAATCAAAATAAATTTAACATAAATTTAAGCTAAACTAATAAAGAACTTTATGAAAATCGAATCATTGCTTCAAAGTTGGTATTTACACCATTAGCTCAAACTATTATGAAGCTTACAATAAGGAAAAGAATAAAAATCCAAGTAGAAATTAAAAGGTTGAAAACATTTTAGCAACTATCAAAATTTTCTTTGAAGTGCTATTTTTTTCCCTTTTTTCTTCTTTTCTTAAGGTTGTCAAAAGCTGAAAGTAAGATTTCCTAATTGAAGTTGAAAAACCCAACAAGAACCAAGAAAACCTCCCCTAACCATTTGGTCAAAGGCCCCCCCCCTTTTTAACTCCTATTTAAACATGCGTTAAGCATGTTTTGACACCTAGTTCGTTAGGTGTCCATGTTATAAGGCATGAAATGCCACATATTTCATGTGCCAAAGAATGAAAGCCATGTTATGCCTTTAGTGGCAAAGAAATAATATGTATGAGCCATGTTAATTAGCTGAAAAAATTAATAAAAATAAAAATAATAAAAATATGAAATCAAATTAATTTAAAAAATCAAATAAATTAAGATAAAAAAGTATTTAATTTGGTAATATATCAAAGTGTAATTTTGAGGTACTTGTAATTTAAATTAGGGAATAAAAAATAAATTATGTGCAAAAAATATTTTAATTTACACATGTAAATTAAATTAAATAAAATTTAAATCAAAATTTATTTGTAACTTACCTGACAATTTGACATCTTGTGGTATAAATGTCGATATGGATTTTTTTGAATGTTTTTTATTTTTCAAAGTGCATATCGACATAAATGCTACACATGTATTGGTAAAAATATATAACGGTCAACTTTTCAAATTTTATAAAAAATCTCAAAAAATTCTAAAAATGGGAAATTAACCATGATACCATCTGCAGAAATAAATTTTAAATTTGTTAAGAAAATATTTAAAAACTAATTTTTCTTTTGAATATTAATTTTTTTGTCCAAGATTGGTCCTTAAATTGACACTTTTTCTGTCACGTGCATATACAGCTATTTATATATGACTAAAAAGATCTTGAAAATGACTAATCTACCTAAACAGGTCACTTTTAACTAGGGTGGCCATAAATTCTCAATCTCAAATATTTAGGACTATTAAAAAAGGGACTTAGATGAAATTAGGTGTCTACAGTTGACAGCTCCAATTTATGTCACACCTTTACAACCTTCTTACCCAAAATGGTATGATGCTAATGCTATATGTGAGTATCATGAGGGTACATAGGAGTAGTCGATAGAAAATTTTTTTGTATTCAAGATAAGGGTCTAAGGTTTTATTGACATTGGTAAATTGAAGTTTGAGACCAAGCCAGGTCCTAATGTTGCCATAAACCCATTATGCAATCGTACTAAGCTTAAAGTGAATTTAGTGATGGAAGAAAAGGCACGTAGGGTAAAGATAAGTGTAGACAAGGTGAAGACTCCTCTAAAAGTGGTCTGGGAAGTTGTAGTGAAAGCTAAGGTGATCTTGGAAAAGTTAATCTCAGTAAACAGTTTGGGAAAGTATTACAAGTTCCATGGTATAGATGGACATAAGTTACAAAGGTGTTGTGGTTTTAGAGATATTATTCAGAAGCTAATGGATAATAAAGAGATAAAATTTTAGAGAAATTGTATGAGCTGATAGTTGAATTAGTAAACATGATTGCTGAGGGGTTTACCACAATTTTATTTGTAGTCAATAAACCAATAGTTATGTACTATGAAGAGTTTGTTATTAGTGCTGGGACTGTGACATTTTCTTCACAAGTAGTCATTAGGATCCCCACACCAATTTCATATAAGAACGATAAAGCAATTCTATGAAGGTATGAGTTTGAAACTATAATAGCTAGGAACCAAGTCTTCAAAATGATGTTGTGATAGGAGTGAGTCAAATTGATGTTGTGGAAGGTGTTATGCTTTGCCTATTATCGAGAAACAAACCAATGGTTGTTAACGAGACTAAAGGTGAGCCAAAAATGGTAGTAGAGACTTTTGCTAGAAAGTAAAAGAGCTAGTAAGTGAACAAGAAGGTCAAGAGTTCTTAAAGTTTATAGAACATAGCAAGTATAGCATTGTGAAATAGTTGAACAAGCAGCCCGCTAAGATATCCATGCCATCTTAGAGCTATAAATTCTCTTTGCTTATGATCACTCGATTTGGAATGATATCAAAATCTCTATAGATTGTAGGCCACCTCTTTGAAAGATATTAAGAACTCTGCCTAAGATGTTGAGGCATAATAACATTAAAGGGTTTTTTTAATATTAGGTTCATTTTATTAATCATTGTTAAATAATTAACAAGCATGATGCATATTCATATCTATGTGTCTTTATTTAATTGTAAATGCTTTATTTCTTGAATTGATTATCTTTTCTTAAATGAACCAATATTCTTGATACCATAACATATCTTGATTTGTAATGTCTAGATATATATGCATCTAAAGCCTCAATGCTTAAACATTTCTTAGGTATCTTGACATAAAAGATATGGAAAGAAGGTTTGACAGTCTAGGGGTCGATTTTGATAAATCATTTCATAAGGATGAAATGTATTCCACTAATTATTCTGAAGACTATGACTTGCCCTTAAATTTAGTAAGACTAATCAAGCAAAAAGAGAAACAAATCATGCCTCATAAGGAAGCTTTGGAGATAGTGAATTTAGAGATTGAAAAGTGTAAAAAAAAGTCAAAATTAGGACTACAATATCCTCATCCACTTAGGAAAATTTGATTGCTCCTTTGAAAGAGTTTAAGAATGTATTTGCATGGTCATATCAGGATATGCCAAGATTAGATACAGGCATAATGGTGCACAAGTTTCTGCTGAGACTAGGATGTAAATCAATGCAACATAATTCAAGGAGGATAAAGTCGGAGGTGCTTTTAAAGATATAAGAAGAGGTGAAAAAGCAAATAGATGCTAGATTCTTAGAAGTGGTGAAGTATCTCGAATGAGTGGCAAACATTTTTCTTGTCTTGAAAAAAGAAGGACGGAGCATGCGTATGGATTATTGGGACTTGAACAAGGTGAGCCCTACCGATAATTTTTTGTTACCCTATATTGATACGTTGGTTGGCAACATAATGTCAAATTCTTTTTTTCTCTCAGGATGGCTTTTTTGGTTATAATCATATCAAGATGGCACTAGAAGATATGGAGAAAACTACATTTATGATCTATTGGTTTACATTTTATTATAAGGTGATGTCATTTGGTTTAAAGAATGTCGAGGCAATATATCAAAAAGCCATGGTTACTCTATTCCATGACATGATTCATGAGGAGATAGAAGTGTATGTTCATGATATGATTACCAAGTCTACTAATGAAAGAAGCATGTTGGAAACCTTGGAAAGTTGTTTAAAAGGTTGAGAAAATTTTAACTTAAGCTTAATCTATTTAAAAGCTATAAAGGGTAATGTCATAGCGACTTCCTAGCAAATCAAGCTATAAAAGATTATGAGCCATTGGATTTTCATTTTTCCAATGAGGATTTAACGTACATATCCTAAAAGGAAAATGTGTCACAAGATGATGAAATTTGGAAGATGTATTTTGCCAACGCTACTAATGCCATAAGGTACAAAATAGGATCATATTCATTTTCCCAATTAAAGACCATTATTCTCTTACTGTTAGCTTGAATTTTAATTGTACCAACACCATAGCTAAATACAAAGCATGTGTATGGAGTTACAAGCTACTATGGAGCAAAAAATGAAATTCGCGAAGGTGCATAAGGATTTAGCTTTAGAGATATATAGTTTCAAGGTGAACAGGAAACCCATGATAGGAAGTTGGTGTAGTATAAAAGGATGATTCTTGTAATGATAAAGGGTTTAAGGAGATTGATTTTCAGCATTCGAATCTTCAATGCTTTGGCTACTTTGTCTGCTATGATAAAAATGAATGATGGGGCTGAGGTATATGCTTGTTAATATGGGTATTCATGAGATCCCTGCTCATTGTTACAATTGAAAGGCCAAAAAGGATGTTCAACCATGGTATTATGATATTCTTCAATATGTTAAGGATCGATAATTTTTGAATCATGTACTGAGAATGATCGGAGAACTATTCAAAAATGGCCATGAATTTTATACTTGATGGTGAAGTCTTATATAAAAGAAGTCAAGACCAAGTGCTTATAAGATGTATAGATGCTTGAAGCTAAAAGATAATAGAAGAGTCCATGAAAGGATATGTAGAACATTTCCTAATGAGTACATAATGGCTAAACAGATGAGATTGGGATATTATTGGTTGACCATGGATGGTGACTGCATAAAGTATACATGTAAATGTAACAAGTGTCAAATATATATAGATAAGATTAACGTTCCTTTGTCAGATTTGCACATCGTGACATCCCCATGGGCATTTTAATGTGAGGCATGGATATGATAGCTTCGATTGTGCCTAAAGCTTTAAATGGGCATTGTTTCATC
This sequence comes from Adansonia rubrostipa, assembly GCA_038381775.1. Taxonomy (NCBI): domain Eukaryota; kingdom Viridiplantae; phylum Streptophyta; class Magnoliopsida; order Malvales; family Malvaceae; genus Adansonia; species Adansonia rubrostipa. The sequence continues at coordinate 13,661 of JBBYHM010251941.1, read as the reverse complement.
CTAATGGCAATAGATTACTTCACCAAATGGGTGGAAGCTACTTCTTATGCGAATGTAACTAAGTTAGTGGTATGCAAGTTTGTGAAAAGAGAAATCATATGTTGATATGGAATACAGGAAAGAATCATAACTGATAATGCTTCCAATTTGAAAAATAAAATCATGAACAAAGTATATGTTTAATCCAAAATTAAGCATCATAACTCAGCAACATGCTACCTAAAAATAATAGGGCAATAGAAGTAGCCAATAAGAACATAAAGAAAATTGTGTTAAAGATAACCAAGACGTACAAAGATTGGCATGAAAAGTTGTCATTTGCATGTTTATCAAACTTCAGTTCTTACCTCTATAGGTGCTGCCCTATTTTCCTTGGTCTATGGATTAGAAATGGTGCTACCAATAGAGGTAGAGATTCTGTCATTATGGTTTTTGATGAAAGCCAAACTAAAAGAGGATGAATAGGTTAAATCCCAGCATGAACAGCTCAATCATTGAGAAGAAAAGGTTAAGAGCTATTTGTCATAGGCAGATGCATTAGAAAAGAATGATGAGAGCACATGATAAAAAAAAGTTCATCCTAGACAGTTTTACAAGGGTGAGCTGATGCTTAGAAAGATTATTCTAATTCAAAAAAAGGCCTGGGCTAGGTGGACTCCAAATTAGGAGGGGCCTTATATGGTCTAAAGAGCTTTCTTTGGAGGAGTACTGATATTGACTGAGATGGATGAGAATAAGTTACCTAGTTTGATAAATTCTGATAGATTGAAAATGTATTATGTTTGAATAATGGATTTATGCAAGCAAATGCCAAAGGTTATTGAGTTTGCAAGATTCCATGTTAAATGCCAAAATGTTAGGTTTACATGGCTATAAGGAATTTTTCACCTTTGTTTAGGATAACGTCTGCAGCAAAAAAAAGATGTAGTTTAAAAGAGTTTTTAGAAGAAATGCTACATCTAAATAAAGTGATTTATCAAATGGTATCTCGAAGAGTTAGAGTAGATTCATTCTTTAAAAATATGGAATCCTATTGACTAAAAAACCTACCTCTTAAGATTTTTTTATTTGACTAAGTGTTCACTAAACCTTTTTTTGTGAATTGTTAAACACTTTCAAATACTAATTGTCAAACATTTTCAATTGTTGAAATAAAGTCATAATCAACTATTTTTCTTGGCTTATCCTTATGTTGTGTCATTACTTGTTGATTTATTTAATGATGATTAATAAATTGATAAGGAATAAACATAGGATGCCTTAATATTTTGATAAGAAAGATCAATGTTCTATCAAGAAATTGGTATTTATTTAACATTCGAGATTACCTAGAAAAAAAGATTTTAGGATGGAATGCCTTGAAAAGAAATAAGAACAAAAATGGGAAAATGATAATTAAAGCCATAGGATTTATGAATGATAATACAATATATAGGATGTTACCTAGGTGAAAAGAATAGGTATCAAATGCTTTTGGACAATAGAAAAGTTAAGGATGGAAAAGAAAGATGGTAATAGAAGCCATGATGAATTTGAAAGAGGTAAAAAAAAGTTGAATTGTCATGACAAGTGTTTCAGTAAAATAAAATGGATTATGAATGACATTGAGATAAATCCTATATTATGATTGCATATTAACATAAAGTAGGAATTATGCATAGGCATCCATATTGCATTATAGGAATTATTCAAAAGGAACATATCCCTGGTGGTGTCAATGGAAATAAGATTATTCCCCAATGGATGATACGGCAGGTAATATCATTTCTTCCCCAGTGAGTTAAATCCAACTTAGTTGGTACTCAATGAGAGAAGATGAAAAAAGCCCATTCTAGTTAGTTAAGTAGAAAACCAATATTGGAACCTACTAAAAGGAAGTTATGCCCTAAGATAAGCCCAATGTAGCTAGCCAAATGTAAGTCCAATGTAGTTGGCCCATAGAGAATGATAATCTAATGTAATTGGCCATGTATATGCCCAGTGAAGTTGGCCTATAGAGAAGGAAAAGCCTAATGCAATTGGCCATGTTGTAAGCCCAACAAAGTTGGCCCATATAGAGAGAAAAGCCTAATTTAGTTGGTTAAGTGGAAAACCAATAAGGTCGGTACTTTATAAGGAGGTTATGCCCTATAGATTGAAATAATCAAGCCTAATTTAGTTGGTTAAGTGGAAAACTAATGAGATTAGCACCTTATAGAGAGGTTATGCCTTATAGAAGAGCTAAGCTCAATTTAGTTAGTTAGGTAGAAAACTAGTAAGACTAGCATTATCTAAAACCAATGTCATTATTGTCGCTAGTGGGATTGGTACCCTTAGATTTAGTTTTAGTTAGTTAGTAAAGGTTAAAAAAAACCTTCCTATAGAAAGCCTTATCGAGTCCTAGACAAAATTGTGTCTATTTATTATTTGCCTAGTTCTTAAGTTCTTAACAATAGCCAAAGAGAGGTAGTAGTAGACACACTATTTTGTTTGAGCCTGTAATTGACTTATTTCGATTTTATGAGTTAAAGGAAATTTTTTAGGTTTGGATCATCTTAGATGAGTTATAATTTAACATAAGGCATTTAAGATTGATTGTTCAATTTAGGGGGTAGATGTTGGATTTGGAAAATCAAGACCCAAATCTTGGAATTTTGAGAATGCCGAAGGTTAACTGGTATATATCTCTTAAGGTGATTGGAGTGTTTATTAATGTCATTTGGATTAAAAAAAGGACTTGTCTTAGGAGTTAAAATCAAAAGTAATCAAAAGTCAATAAAATGGCAAACATTAGCTTTAGACAAAGTCCATTGTAAATATTCAACTTTTTAGCCTAGAGTTAGATTTTAAAATTAGAAGAGTTCTAAAACTCAGATTTTGAAATTGGTTACACCAAAATGAAATTGAACATGGAATTTAGGCTAAGAAGGTGTAATCAGGATCGGGTCATGCAAGGACCTTAGGAATTTAGAATGCCAAAAGTTTTGGAGGGCTTAATCTAAGAGGTTTAAGATAAAAGATTCAGATTTTCAGATAAAGTCATTAGGATATATTTTTACTACAGGATGGAACATTCAATTACATTTTTGCATGGGCATATCATGATCAATTGAATGGCATACAAATCGTACAAGACTAGTGTAACCATGCCTTGGCCGAATTCAACATGTGCTAAATGTGCCAATTTTTCTCATCCATTCATTAAGGGTATTAATGCCAATTCTTTTAATTTTATTAGGAGGTTAATGATTAAGCTAACATTACCATAGGGTGATTTAAGCAACTTTGAGGTCCATAAATAGGGGTGACTATCCACATTTTCATTATCTTTAAACATTTATATAATGTTAAAAATTCTACATTTTTCATTTTTCTCTCAAGCTTGCATCATTTTTAGGACAACTTATAGCTTGGAGTGTGTATAATTTCTAACTTTTCTCTTTAATTTCAATTTAATTTCATGATTTAATTGATTAATTCATGCTTATTGATGCTTGAATATGATTCAGCCACTTTGGTTCATGATGCAGTGATGTTTTGATCTTGATTCAAGTTAGGGTTAAGTTAGATCTAATGATATTGAAGACGATTTATGGATTAATTGAAGAAATAAGTTAAAAATCATGCTAAATAAACTTAACCTATCTTGATTAGAGTGTTCGAACATGGAGGTTACCTTAGATTAGGTTTGGTCAACCTGATTTCAAGAAATCTTGATGATTAAAGCTTAGTTGAGCTAGTAATTAGGCAATGTGAACTAAAATTAGGAAGATTAAAATTGAAATCATGAGGTAAAATGATGAAATCCATAATCTTTAAACTTGATGTGAGGTTTGAACAAGAGCAAAATGTCATAGCAATATTCAGCCATGCTTAGATGTTCATAATCTTAGTTTTAGTTATGCTTAAATGATGATATATTGATGAACCTTGATGAATTAAGTTGAGTTAAACTTGGGTAAACTGAAATTGATGCTTAATTTGATGATATTAGAAGCTTACATCTTCAATAGTTGAGCTTAAATGATTGAAAGCATGCTTTAATTGTTAAACATGCTAATTGAATTCAATCCAAGCTTGTTTTCTTATGCTTGATTGTTAAATGATGAGAAATTGATGTTTAGATGAGCATACTTAGTTTAAAAATATTCTTCTAAGATGAATTTGTGTTTATAATAGGTTTGTGGATGATTAATTGCTAGAACTATAGGTTAGTATTCTATATGTTTGGCAAAATACATGTTAGAGTGTTTAGAATATGTAAAAACCTTGTTTTCAAAAAAAGAACCCTAAGGACAAATATTAGTTCATTGAATTAATGGGTGAGTCAAGGTTTTTTTTGTTTGATAAGTTCTTATATGAACAACTTGGGTACATTTAATAAAATAACCTAGTTAAAAGATGAGTTGGATCAAATAAAAATGTTTTCTAAGTGTTGAAACATGTTTTGTTGAGTCTAAACTTAGTGAGCCTTTATATGAATCATTAGGTGATGTCTAGGTAGGTTAAAAATATGGTATTTGGTGTCACTTAATTATGGGTTACAACACACAAGTTAGTGGCATTAATGTCCCTCTCACTTGTTAAAAATAAATAATAATGAATAAAAGTGATAAATGCGAAGACATTCGTGCGACTCCAAAGTATATCGCCAATGTCGAAAACATCATTCTAGGTTATGGCACTTAAAGGTCTTTATTGTTTCCTCATATAAGATATTCATAGAGTCTATTTGGTCTTTTTTTTAAAATGTTTGAACATTCAAAAACATGTTTTAAAACTTTGATAAAATGCTTCATGATCATAAGTTGCGTCAGAGTTAATACTACAACCTAGCACAATAGTCTTGCAAAAAGAAGTATTTAGAATAGGGTATAAAACTAATGAATTTTTGTTAGTATCTTTAATGTACTCCTCATTTATTGGGATGTGTAATAGGCTTTTTGAAACATTTGATTTCATAATCGGATGAATGCAAAAAAATTCCTAAACACAAGCTATTTACAAGGCTTTTTTTTAGCACTTGATCAGTAATGCAAACTATTTTTGATGAGGATATCATTTTTATGTATTTTTTTTAATATTTTTAGATAAAAGTAGAGTGAATAAGCTTTCCAAGCATATCTGGTGGGTATTTCGAATGAATAGAAAAGAAAATCTAAGAGGTAGGCTAGTTAGACATCCTATGGGATGTAGTAGCATCCAATTAAAAAATTTACGTGAAAGCCAAAACAATTTTCTAGAATATTTTAAGTATTTTTTGGTTAAAGAATAATGAGTCAACAATTAAAGCATTTAATTCGGTGATTTTATGTGATAGGAATAACCCAAAATAAATTCAATGAGCTTGAAAGACAAAATATGTCTTCTATCTTGATTCTCTTTGGGTTTGGTGTTCACTATTCCAAGGCACTAGGATGCCTCAAAATTGATTCTTGGAGTCTTGTTTAGTATGTCAATAAGTCTAGGAGTATCCTATAGAAGATCTTTAGTGATTCACATTAAAACATATAAAGTGAATTAAATAAAATTAATTTTAATTTTGTTTTCAAATTTATGATTCCTTCAATTTAGTCTAAGTGTACTATTTTTTTATTTCTTTTAAGGGGAGTCAAATTTAATAAAATGTATTAAAAATGGAGTCAAATGCTTTCATGGATTTTTTTCTTTATAGATAATTTTAGCTTTGAATTAGTTGTACATTTAAGCTAGTCCTAGTAAGAGTCGAGATGCATTCTTTTAGTGATATTTGTTTGATTTTGAATAGATAAATAGGGATTATGACTAAATACAAATGATTGAAATTGAGAAAAATAAATTCAAATACATGTGATTAGTTGGTACCAGTATTGGGCATCACGAGAAGGCCTACTTCAATCCGTAACCAATCGCACTTAGCCAAAAACGATTGGTGGTGACTCTTATCTACCAGCTATTTTGTAATAGCTATATGGGAAAAGTCAGATGAAAGATTCACAAAAAACCATGTTTACCTAAGTTCAAAATGCTCTCCTAGGATTCCTACCTCGACAAAAGGCATGTTGCAATAGTTTGGTGACTTTAGTAGTACACTTCAAGATTCAAGCCTAAAATTAATCATGTATTATTTAGAGTTCAAATTAGTTGACTAGATTGGTATTTGACTATAGTTCCCTTTTTTTTAAAATAAATACTTCTTTTGTATATACATTTGTCATCTTCTAACATATATTTCTTATTTGATATGGGTGATATTTAGGATAAGAGTTGTAGAATAAGTGGCAAAAAGTTTGTTTGTTCTTTCACGTACACATATCACGTGCATTCCATGATACAAGCCTATTTAAAGTCTCAAACCTTATTAGGAGGGGCAAAGTAGCTTTACTATCATGAGGTGTTAGCCTTTGCATAGGCCAGTGAAATGTTTCTTGGGTGTAAAGGATCTATATCTTCATGAGTTGTTAGCTTTAACACAAGCCTAGAAAATGCTTCTTCCCAAATCAAACCCCTTCTGCCAAGGACCTGTGATGCCTAAGGATTGGGGTGCCATGTTAATCCTTTTTGGAAAAAAATGAGGAACTATTTGAGCACCACTTAAATGTTAACCCAAACCTAATGAATTAAGCTGTAAAAATCTCAGCTAAGTAGAGCCATACTTGTTTATAAAGGTTACCACTATATAAGTATACATGAAGGAATGCTTTTATCATTTTTTTTAGGACATATAGCATAGACTTTAATATTTATGATGGAAGAGATAATAGCTAATATAAAATTTTTACAATTTTTTTGTGTAAAATTTAATATTTGTTAAATAACTAAAAATCTAATTTTGTACTATGTTAGTATCATTTTTTTTTATCTTTTGTGACTAAATTATGTTTGTCTTTTTCTTTTTTCAATACATGCATCATCTACATAAAAGAATGCTTATTTTAAGCAAGATATCAATCAAGGAAATTTCTATCGACTTCAGAAAGGGATAGGATTTAGTATGGATGATTGTCAGTACAAGACATATCAAGACATCCAGGTTGAGTTAGAAGAGAATAAAAAAGAAAATAAGGATTGTTTACCAAGTGATTTTGTTCTTACCATAAGTTATACATCTAGATATAAATCAAAACACCTTGTTAGAATTGATGAAACTTTGGAGATGATGATAGGGACGCGAGACATAGTCAATTTATTAAGAAATGCAAGGATATAGCCTTTCTCTTGCTAATTCAAGTTGATAAGAAGATGATTGCAGCAATAATAGAGTTTTTGGGCATATTGTATCAGTTTTTCATATTCAATCAAGAAGAATTGACACCTACCATTGAGAAGTAAATAGCCTTGCTCTGTATTGAGTTAATTGATTTGCGCAAAATCTACTAACATGACTCTAAGGCTTTCAATTGTCAAAAGAAGCTTTCCAAGAATTTGGATATAGATATTCCAACCAAGAGACCACATGTGAAGAAGAAAGGTTCAAATGATTAGGTCCTATGGGAATTTCTACGAGAGTAAATTTTAAAGTACCATTAGAACAATCAGGTAATAGGTGTGTTTACCTTAGCCATGTATGGTTTGGTATTGTTTTCGAGGGTGTTATGGCATACTGAGGTAGCCGTATTAGACTTCTTTGACTACCTAAGTGAATTAATCTATCATTGCTATTTTTACTTATATAATTAAGTCCTTGAATGGTAAAAGTGTGAAAGATATTTCGATGCATGGTGTAATTACTATGCATATAGGCCTAAAATCATTTCTAAGGCAAGAAAATGCACCGATTTGACCATATTTGAGGTCTTACATTCTTTTGGAGAATTCTAAAAGAACTGGCAGAAGAGTAGAAGCAAAAAAACAATATTCATCCAATAATAACTTAATCTTATAATTTATTTTGCCATCATGTGATTGTTGGCATGAGTCTTACATATCCTTTTATGGACCTCTTCTAAAATTCTTTAGGCTTCATCGACATCCATACATTTTAGAAGCATTTGATCATAACTTTTACAAAATGTTGCCATCTAGAAGAAAATCCATTACCATTCTATTTAATGTTCTCTTGTCATTCTCAAATCATTAATCTAGATATTGTTGGTTTTTCACGTATTATAGTATATAGTAATACCATGGTGACCATCTGTCTCTTTTTTAATGTTTTGACAGTGGGCTGAAAACTCATGTATGTTCATCTAGAAATGGCAAACCCTTGACCCTTTCATCTATTTTGAATATTGACACTAGAATGACTAAGGCATCCACCATTTAGTTCCCTTCATGAGAAAGATGGCTAAGTCTTATTTTTGTGAATTCCTCTACCAATTCAAGTGAAAACTTTTGTTACTAAATCAATTCCTGATCACGAGTCACCCATTCCCTGTGTGATTGGTAAATTAGTAATGCAAGTCTTTGAAAACTTTTAACTCATTTATTTTCCTGTTAATAGTTGTGCAGAGTCCCATGACAGAAGCCTTATATTCTAGTACATTGTTAATGAAATCAAAGTCCAACCTCATTATGAAGGGATAATGATCATCATTGAGTAATATAGAATAGCCCTGAATCTATGTCGTAAGGCATTTGAACCACTATTAAAATACATCTACTAGAGCTTCTTCTCAAGAAAGACTTTTTCCTGTGAAATACATGTGAAGTCTTCATTTAGGATGTTAAAATTCAATGGCTCATTGTTATATATTTCTTAGCTTGATCAAAACTTCCCATTGCATTTTTGTTATGACCTTTTAACTCATATACCCTATATCATACTCTAAAAGTAGGATTTGCCATCAAGATGTTCTTCTTAATAATAGAAGTGCTTCAAACAATTACTTGATCAATCTAGCTACACGATCAACCAAGTAGCATCATGCAACATATAATACCTAAGCCTTTGTGCTTCCATACCAAAGCATAATATAAATTTTCTACAAATGAGTACTTGGTTCATACTTGATGAATTTCTTGCTAAGTTAGTAGACTGCCTAATCATTCTTACCTGTTTCATCATGTTTCCCCAACATATATCCAATGCACTTCTTAAACACTGACAAGTACAAGATCAAAAGCCATTCCAAAATTAAAGGTACAAAAATTAAAGGTTTAAAAGATAGTGCTTTACCTTGTCAAAGGCTTCCTAACACTCTTCATCCCATTCTCATTGTGCTTTCAAATGAGTAAAATTATTAGTTCATTTTTAACCTAAGAAATAAACCTAGCGATGTAGTTTAGAATTCATAAGAAATTCCTCACCTTTTTATTCTGTACGAGGCAATGACAAACTATTTATGGCTTTAATTTTATTTGGGTCAACTTCTATCTCCCTCTCACTAATAATGAAGCCAAACAACTTTCCTCAGGTTACCCCAAAACTGCATTTGGCCAAGTTTAGCTTAAGCTGAAACTTTTATAACCTTTTAAAACACTTCTAACGATTCGTGACATGCTCACTCTTTTTTTGTGACACTTATCATCCATATAAGCTTTAATCTCTTTATGCATCTTGTCACGGAACAAAGTCATTTTCGCTCTTTAATAAGTTACCATAGCATTTTTCAACCCAAAAGGCATCACTTTTAAATAAAAGGTTCCCCATATGGTTTCGAATATCAATTTTCATGCTTTCTAGTGCAATATTAATCTGTTATAAAGGAAAAAAAGAATTCTTTGTGGTAACGTACACCAAAATATAAATTTTTTTCTACAAAAGTCCATTTTGATTTTTCAACAAAGCCAATAATTTTTTTCTCTCTAAAATTTTTACTAATTCTTTTTTATCCAAAAATTGCATATAAATTTTAAATTAAGCTTTTTATGTGTTTAAATTCATAAATAACTTTAATAATTCATAACTTTCAATTTAGTCATTTCAATTAATTATTTTATAAATTTGTAATTATGACTATTTTTTTCATTTTTTCTATTCTCAAAATTTTGATTATATTCATTTTAGTTGTAAAATTTATTGATTTAGTCACATGAACTAGTTTGGTTGGACTTTAATTTTTCCTTAACCAATTTAAGTACATTTTAACTATACATTAAATTAATATATTATCCTAAGTATAATAGGATCTAACCCTAGCCTACATTATGCTTTTTGACTAATATAAATTCATTAATTAAAAGCTAGATATAACCTAGAAATATCCAAAAGATTAATTAACTGATAAATTATTTAATAAAAGAATAAAAAAATTGGTAGAATATTCTAGAAGCATTCAACCAAGGGGTTTCTCCAATGCTTGGCTAACTTCTTCCCCTTATAAATAAGGGGAAGGGTGCTTCTAGTGAAGCCTAATGGTTTTCCAAAAAAAAACATAAAAAAAATACTTAATAGAATCAAGATTTCTACATATTTTCTACACTCTTAAGGTAAAAATACTTAGAAAATTTTTAGTTTTTGTTATTTTCATTCATTTTTCTTTCTTTTAGTGAGCAAAAATCATGCTTGTGCTTATGGATTTCAATCCATGTTGAAAGGCCAAGTATGATGGTTGGAGACAAAGTTTTTTTGATTTTGTTGTTCTATTTAATTTTTCATAGTCATATGTTAACTTTCATCAAGATAATTTGCGTTTGTTGATAGAAATGATCTTATTTTCATGTATATATTTTGTACTATTTTTCTTAATATTTTTATATTGATTTACATTGATATGTTCATTATTTATCGTGATTTTATGCATATTCAAGCTTGGTAAAAATCATGACATGTATGAATATTGATATTCATGAAAATATATGATGAAAAAAACTATTTTTGGTTGATTTTCATGCTGGCCGAAAATGATTGTAGCTCTGGAATAATTTTTCGTGCTCGATTTTATGATATTTTAGACTATTTTGTAATTTTTAAAACTTGTGGGGGCCTAAAAATAATTTTTTTCCAAAATTTTAAAGGTCTTGAAAGGATATTTTCCATGGTTGGCCAAAAATAATATGGGTGATTTTGTGATGTTTTACTTTTTTAGCCTATTTGTAATTATGCAAAATTTAAGGATTAAATTGAAAAAATCAAAAAAATTATCGTAAGGCTATCTAAGCTTGGTTAAGAGTTTCATAGACCCTTGGGGATGTGTTTTGTGTATTTTTAACGTGGTAAAAGATATTTTATGCATTTGTAATCTTTTTGGGGTTTTTTGTAATTTAAAAAAAATTTAAGGGCCTATTTGTAAAAATTCAAAAAAAACTTTATTTTAAGGCTATAGGTGCTTAGCCGAATTTATTATGTAATATTTACTATGTATTTCATGTTGATTTTGGTATGTTTGGTATTGTTTGTAATCTTTAAAACATGCAGGGACTAAATTGTAAAAAGTGAATTTTTTTCGAAGGTCATATATGCTTAGCCGAATGCTTTATGGACCCTTAGATGTGTTTTCATGCATTTTTAACATGTTTAAATGTGACTCATGTATTTTTAGATTTTTATGGGTCTTTTTGTAATTTTAGAAAGCTTAAGGATTTATTTGCAAAACTTGGAAAAATAGTTCGAAAGCCAAAGGTGTGGCCAAATATTCTTTATGATTTTTGGTATGTTTTTATTGTTCATTTAGACATGTTTGATGTGGTATATTTTGTTACATTTAGGGATTAAATTGAAAGTTAGAAAAGTTTGGAGTCTTTTTTGTAAAACCATGCATTTAGGGTTAATGGAGTCTTTTAAACACTAAATTACTCATTTAGGATATTTTTGACATTTTTGGAATATTTCTAGCATTCCTCCTATCCTCTAGTGAGATGTAGGAAGTATTAAAACCTTTCATATTCTTCCAGTTGTCCTGTAGGGTATGGAATACAATTTTTAAAATTTAGGGACTTATTAGTAATTTTTGCATGTTAGGTCCAATGATGTTAAAATTACCCATTTAGGGTAAGATCGTCATATCATGATGTACTTAAGTCTTTTAGGTTATCGGGATACTTTCATGTCAAATGTACATCTTAAGGGTATTTTAGCAATTTTAACCTTAAAACTGAGTCCCTTATGGTCAACAAGATACTTTTACGTTGAAGATGCATAATAAGTACAAGTTCATCTTTTTTATGAAGTTATCGAGTCCTTTAAAGTTATCAGGATACTTTTATGTCAAAGGTAGACCTTAGGGACATTTTAGTAATTTACATTAGAACAAAGTCCTAAATGATCACTAGGATACTTCTATGTCTAGTGTGTACAATAGGAATAGGTTTATTCATCTATTAAGTTATAAAATCTTTTAGGGCATCAGGATACTTATATATGCTGAAGGTATACCTTGGGGACATTGCATTAATTTCTCCTAGAGTATAAGAGGAATTATATGAATTATTTTAATAATGAGATATCCTCATAAACAAAAGAAAATCAAGATTTTTCAAATTTTGTGAAAATAAAACCTATCATATTCCTCTAGTTCTCCAGTGGGGTACATAAGAAATTTTGATTGTTAAAAAAAACTCTCACATTCCTCTAGTTTTCTTGTCAGGTATAGAAGATATTTTAACTTTTCATATTCCCCTGACTCTCCAGTAGGGTATGAAAGATATTTTAATTTTTAAAAATATTGAAAACTCGATTTTCACATACTGAATAATAAATTTATTTCATAAAATTTTATTTTTGTATATGGCAATTATAATTAAATATCCAATATTGAAACCAAATAAAAATCAAAATTTATATTAACACATGGTTAATAGATATACCAATTTCTGAGCATTATGAGAAGGTCAATCTTTACTTATGATTGTACCTGACTCTAGAACCCTTTTATATGATTTCTAGTATAAGTAAAGACTTTAAAGTTTGTTTAGGGTTTTGTAACCCTCGACATAAACTTTGGTAGGTGACCAATCTCATTTAGCCAAAATAAATTAGTGGTGATTCTAAAATAAAAATAATCATTTCAAAATGACTATTTAGAGTTAAGTGGAAGATTCATCTTGATAACTCAGTCCCCAAAAAAAATGGAAATAATAATAATGTGGTCCCTAAAAAATAAAAGAATAATATAGAGATTTATATAGGAATAAGGGATACACCAGTCTTTTAAGTCAGGTTGGGTAGGATTCATATCTAGACCATGTTGCAATAGCTTGGTGACTCTATTGGGGAGTGGCTAGAGAGTTAGGCCTAAAGTTAATTAAATGTTAACTAAATTTTAGTTAATTCAGCTTCAATCAGTATTTAATTATAATTCTTCGTATTTTCAACACAAAAATTATTTCATTTTTATTGTGATTTTGATTTATATGGAAATCATGGTATATATTCTTCATATTTTTCACTAAACCTTTCATTTTTTTTGTAGCATTATTTTTTTAGGGCATTTAGAATAAAGGTTTTTATTATTTTGAAAGAGTCAAGTCATAAAGGTTTGTTTGTTTCCCTAACATACTATGCACATGCATGCGTTAAACTCTCCCCTAGGCATATGGAAGAGGCATAGGTTACCTAATAATTTAGGAGGGGGTCAAGTAGCACCTTCTAAGGTGTTAGCCTTTATTTGGGCCAACAAAAAATCTATTAGGTGATTCCTATGCCTACCCCAAGTGTTGGCCTTGTTGTTGGCATGAAAAATACTACCAATCAAATTGAACCCATTCCAATATAGACCTACTGATGGAGATCTACTTGCACAAATGCCTATTTCCAACCATTCTTATGATCCTTTGCAAGGAATTAGAGGTCCAATGACTAGGGCAAAGACTAAACGCATGGA
>JBBYHM010251612.1:0-29395 GCA_038381775.1 Adansonia rubrostipa | reverse complement strand
CAATCATGATAGCATTCCATGTCATGCATTCACATTACCATCACACATCATGATTTTTGCAATGTTACTTCAAGCCAGGTTCACCAAACCTCCAAGGATTCCTTGGTAAGAACTCTAAGCTTCGTAAACCAAGCATTATTTAGGAGGCACCTATCTATAAACAACCGGATGCCAATCATACCTACATAAAGCCCACAAGTTCGTGGCACCCTTTTCAAAGCCCACAAATCAGTGGCACCTTTCCAAAAGCACACAAGTCAATTCAGTGCCATATTTTTTAAGCCCACAAGTCAGTGGCACCCTTTTCAAAGCCCACAAGTCAGTGGCACCTTTTCAAAGCTCATAAGCCAGTGGCACCCTATTCAAAGCCCACAAGTCAGTGGCACCCTATTCAAAGCCCATAAGTCAGTGGCACATTTTCAAAGCCCATAAGTTAGTGGCACCTTTCCAAAAGCCCATAAGTTAGTGGCACTTTTCCAAAAGCCCATAAGTTAGTGGCACCCTTTTCAAAACACATAAGTCAGTGGCACCCTTTTCAAAGCCCACAAGACAGTGGCACCCTTTCAAAGCCCACAAGACAGTGGCACCTTTCCAAAAGCTAAAAGGTCAGTGGCACCTTTTTCAAAGCCCATAAGTTAATGACACCTCTTCAAAGGCCATAAGTTAGTGGCACCCTTTTTAAAGCCTACAAGTTAGTGGCACATTTCTAAAAGCCCACAAGTTAGTGGCATATTTTAAAGCTTATAAGTCACTAGCACCTTCTCAAAGCCCACACAAGCTGGTGGCAGCTCGTCTGAGTTAAAGCTCTACAAGCTAGAGGTACCCGAGTCAAAGCCCACACAAGTTGGTGGCACCCAAGTCTGAGTCAAAACCCACACAAGCTAGTGGCACCCAAGTCCAAGTCAAAGCTTGTACAAGTTGACGGTACTTGAGTCAAAGCCCATATGAGCTGGTGGCACCAAAGTTTAAGTCAAAGTCCACACAAGCTGGATGCACCTATATAAAAAATCCACATTACTCTACACATGCCTAAGAGGGTCAAACCTTAGAAAACCTAACACCCTAGTAAGGAGGGCAAACCCTACAAATTCATTTAAACCTCTATCAAGATCATTGCTAATACACTACACTTATTACAGCGAAGTATTAATTATAATTTATTTCTTTGCAGGTGTTCTAGGGAACATCATTCCACCCCAGACAAAATAATGTCATTTATCTTTACCTTGTTCTTGATTCTCAACAATGGTCAAAGAGGGGCAGTGGTAGACACCTTATTTTGTCTAAGCTAATTTTTTTAGCAACCTAGGGCATAGACGTGAAAAGGGGTGATGATCATTGGGCGATGTATCGCCTAACAAAAAAGTATTTTTGAGGAGGTCAAGAAAGCCTATGGATCATATCAAAGATAAATGTAAAGATGTGACATCAAACGATGTAGTTCAAGGTGTCCAAGAACAAAAGATATAAGAAAATTCATAATTTTGTTTAAATGTATCGATACATGGTTCTTATGTATCGATACAATGCTCCAATGATCCAAAAATTTGAAATGTCCCTATTTATATCGATACAACATGAAAATGTATCGAGACATGAGCTTATGTATTGATACAGGAGCTTATGTATCGATACTAGGCCATACCAAGACCAAAACGTGCATTCTGTAATGAAATGTATCGATACATATCAACATGTATCAATACAATGAAGCATTGAATCGATATAATGATCATTGTATCGATTTAATGTTCATTGTATCGATGCACTCAAGGTTTTTTGGACCAAATGTATCAATACATTCTGCAATGTATCGATACATGCAAGTTATTTTCCACAATTTGAAAAATTTTGACTCATTCACCATTGATCCAACTTAATTTTAACTCGTTTCTTTGCATAAAAAAGTACCAAAATCGATATCATATTATGAATTTGGACTCTTGAATTAATCAAAACATTTTTTAAGTCTAAATTAGATTAAAAAGGTTAACGTCACATGATCACCCTACTCCTCCCTAGTTTATTGACTAAAATAATCATGAGCTACCCTATTTGCTGGAAAATCATTTCAGCATTTAAACTAGCCACCCTATGTCCATCACATTGGCAGTAAGTTGCTCCCTACAGCCATTCTATATCCATCGAGCTGACATCACTTTGTCCCCTTTGTGAAATGACCAAAAACATCTTCAATTTGACTCTAAAATGCTGGTATAAATAGACCATTTATATCAGAAAAGGGGAGATTCCAGCTCATTTTTAGCTTCTAAAGTATATTCACACATCAAGAAAACCAAATCTCGTAGCTCTTCATTCACCATCAAAAAATAGCCCCAAAACACTCACTCTCAACCACTACACATTCTTAAAATCACCCTTATCCATACTAGAACCAAAACCTCATGTTTTCTCTCTTTTTCTTTCATATTAAAAATAAGGAAAAAAGAAAAATTCAAGCCATCTTTGTTGCTTTAAATATTTGGCCAAAAATTAAAGTTTTGTTGGTATAACTTCCTACTTTATCTCTTTCATTTTTTGTTTTTCAGCATTTTCATCATTTTAGTGAGCTCTCCATGTTTCCATCACCCTCTTAGCATTCTCATTCATTATTATGGCTTTTGGTTGTGGTAGTTTAGGATTTGGATGCCTTAATGCCCCTTTGATATGCCTCATTTCATCCACATTATTTTGATAGCTCTTGCTCATGCATTTTATGCCATATCCATGCATCTTGTTATGATTAATCCATGTATGAATCCTTACCTAACATATTTCAAGGATATTTATACATTAGCTTGCATCTGGTCATTAATCGTTGTTATTTTCAGCATCCATAACATTTTCTTATCAAAGTGCATAACACTTTCTTTGTCTAGACCAATGGTAAAGTTAGCATCCCCATTCATGTTATGTGCCATCGCCTTGTATGTTTGTTGTCTTCTTCTTGTTAAAGTGCATGTTTGATGGTTGTCAAAAAATCTAATTTTCCAAACCTCCCCAAGCCAAGCATGTTAACCTCAACCAATGAGGATTAGCATGAACTTAGAATTTTCCTTAAAGTTAGCAAAAAAATTCTAAGGGAAAATTAAGTTATCCAGATCTAGAATCTTGGTTAAACGAGCTTAAATCTTCTTATTTTCCAAAGAAAATTGCCTTGCACTCTTTCCCAAAATGTTTGTGCCCTATTTTTGAGTCAAAACCTTGAGTGGTATGATCAATGGGTTGTTTTATCATCCTAAATTACTCCAAGGCTATGCAAATGAGTTTGCGATGCTCATGCCACTCTTTCCCTTCAATCATGGACGTTGGAATGTCGATGACTCGAGTTTGGACCCATAAACATAGAGAAAATAAGAAATATCCTAGGCTTTGCTTTGTCCCCTACTGGCAGCATCACTATTACAAATTAAAAAATCACTTTAAAATCCCAAATGATTTTTTATGAATTTTATAATATTTTTCTTTGAAAGAGTGTCAAAATATCTTTAAAATGATGTCTTATTCATCCCCAGATTAGTCTAGATGAAAGAATTATGATTTTTTAAACCTAGACTATGCAAATTCCCTAAAGTTAACAAAGTGCATTTTGGTTGGGCCCTTTAGGCCTACTAAACGATTTTTCCAAATCCGTCCAAAATTTTTCCTAAAAAGTTCATAAAATTCACTTTCTGGAAAGGTAATATTTGTAATTTTTTTATATCAAACGAGTCCAAAATGATTTTTTGAATTTTGATAAACCATTTTGCTTGCATTCTCTATAAGTAGCGTAATTGACCCAAATTTGAAAATTTATTTCCTTGAAAAGTGATTATTTGGGATATTAAGAATATTTTTAGATTGACCCTCATCAAGTTACCTTTTTGATTGTATCTTGTTCATCCTCTAAAGCCTTCAAACCAATCCAGAATAAATTTGGAAAGTGGGATCACGCGATGCTATCCCCTATTCTCGGTCATGGTCAAAATTAAGTTGTTTTCCTAAATTTTGTCTCGAGACATTCGAATGTCTCTGTATCACCCTGATCAGACTTGAGAACATGCTTCCACCTCCCACAAGCTTGTATCAAGGCAAGAATATATTATTTTTTACATCTTTACTATCCTTATTTATAACAACTTTTTTTGGCAAAAATCATCAAAGTGCTCACTTATTTTATGAAGTTTTTTCAACTTAAGTTTTCCAACTTGACTTCTCCAAAGAGTGTCAGACATATCACTTTTAGGGATACTCCAAGCTTAACCTTTCGAGCAGATACTTCATCCTGCTTTTCAAAATTGTCAAGATTTGAAAATCATCTTTTGTCAAATTATTCGTCATCCATGGGGATCCTCCAACCCCGCCTTTCAAAATTGTCAAGATTTAAAAATTATTTTTTGTCAAAATTATTTATCGTCCATGGGGATACTCTAACTGCATCTTTTTAAGGGGATACTCTAACCCTATCTTTCAACTACAATTAAATTTTTCTCCTCCTTGGGCTTCTATGAATGTGTCAAGAAAACCTTATTCAATCAAGGGACCTAGATGCATCTCAAAAATTGTTAATTTGGTTATTCCTAAATAATTGATACCAATTGCGAGATAAATGCTAATAGTCTATCTTTTCCCTTTATAATTACATTGAATGGTCCATGTTATGTTACTTCATTCGTTGCCATACTAATGTGATTTCTTCATGATGATTATTTGCATGCATGTTTTCAAAACATTTCAAGTAAAACTAAAGGTAATATTCCACATGGGTATCTCTCTAGTGCCCAAAGTGGAATATTCCATTTTTCAAAGAAAAATCTAGAGCTCATTTTTATTGAAATCTCTATATTCCCTATCTCTCTGGGATATGTATAAGATTAAATCTTTTTTATCAAAACTTGGATTGTGTTTTCATAAAATTCATGCATTAAAAGAGGGTTATATCGAAATAATGATGAGTTAACGAAATAACGATGAGTTAAAATTGAAAGAATCAAAACCGAGATAAGACATAACTAGTAAGGTGTCGATTTCGAGCATCGCGATGAGGTTCGTGCCTCATCGTGGTAACCAACTCGCAAACCTAAATGGCGAATCTTTGGACTACGTAGACCACGAAATCGATGTTTTTTTAACTCAAGACATAGGTTACAATAGGCATTCGATCATGCCTAGCCCAAAATGATCGGTGGCGACTCTAAGCGTTGGCCATTTCGTGATGGTCATCCGAGACTAATAAGATGAACGATTTATCTTATAATCCTCTTCACTGTATCATAAGTCGAGAATCTATACTTTCTTGTTCTCATCACATCGTGAAGGAAAAGTCCCGATCAAGAAGGCATTTTCAAGTTAAAAAAATATTTTAAGTCGTATACATCTATAGATCCACAAGAATCTGTCCTCGAGCACATTGCAACATCAATATGGAAGGAACATGGTAAAAGATGCATGAAAAGAGGCTGTATGATGATGAAAATGAAGCATGGTAAGTTTATATATCTAACAACATCAAGGTGTTAAGAGGGTCATCAAGATCTTAGGACTACCACAACCAAGGCAATAAAGATGCATGAAAGTATTGGGAGGGTCATGGCAGTATAAAGAGCTCACTAAAATGAAATAAATGATCAAAATAGAAAATATATGGAACAGGGTTAAAAAATATATCAGCAAAAGCTTGAAGTTTTTTCCTATTTTAAAGTAGTAACTTTAAGCTCAGTTCCTTCCCTTTTTTTGCTATTGTTTAGCAAGAAAAAGGTGAAAAGAAGAAGCTTTCTGGTAATATGGTTGTTGATAGGGTGTTTTGAGGATGAAAGTATGTGAAAGATTGAGTTTTTAAAGGTGTTCTGATGGTGGTTTTGGGGAGCTACGGGAATGGAGGTTTGTTAAGGGTGAAAGGTAATAGAGTAATATTTTAGTGAGTTGTTGGAGCTGGAGTTGATGGAGGATTTATGGGGATGGATAAAAAGTTTTCTAGGATTACTAGAGAGCTTCTTTGATAGCTGAGTTTTTTTTTTATATAAAAGAGAGTTCTTTTTTCAGATGGAAAAGAGTCTTTTTTTTAATCTAATGCTCAACCAATGCCTTCAAGAGACAAAGCAAAGGCATTTTTTATTTTTCTCTCCTAGACCAGGGATATCTCCAGCTGCCATGCTCAGATGGTTTTCTTCTCATTGGTTCTGTCATGCGGAGAAAGAGAGGAAAAAGGCTACAACAGCCTCCCAGCTAATGATATACCTACCACCCTATTACAACCAAATATCTGGTGAAAGTGACCTTTGTCATTGGTTGTTTAGGCTCTAATATTTGTTTAAATCTGATCATAAGCCTAAAGCCAAGGTTTGCAATGTTTTATGATGGTTTCTTCATGCCAAAAACATATTTGAATCAGATTTTTAAAGGTTGAAAAATGGTCTGAGCAAGGCAAAATGCTTTGCTGTATCGATACAAAGCATGTTGTATTGATACACAAGGCAATTTTTACCCTTGAGTATCGATACGAAGAGCAAAAATTATTTTGTGTCTCAAGAATTAGAGGCCTATATCGATACTTCATGAACTTATATCGATACTCATGCTTTTGTATCGATACATTTTGCCAAAAATTATAACTTTAGCTACTGCCAAGGCCTGATTGATACAAACATGCCAGGTATCGATACCACACCTTGGGTATCAATACTACATGCGAAAATTCAAGTTTTTTTTGCACGGTAAGGCCTCATATGAATGCTCGTGCACCAATATAACTTGCTCATACCTGTGGCTTCTCGAGTTACCTTAACTTAGTCATAAACAATGAGAAATTGACTCGTGTATGTCACAACGTGTGCTCACCCTCAACGATGGGCAACGAGGCATACCCAACTTAATACCCCTCGCGATTAGGGGTTTGCGGCATGATGGGAAATATTAAATGCATGAGATAAAAGGGGAACCGTCAAATGAATCACTCATTCAATTGGTCTTTTATGGTTATTACGAAATGACCAAAAAATTAGAGTTGCCACCGATCAATTTGGTTGGTATGACAGGACACCTATTAAAACTGAAATCCTGTGTTGTGAAACTTAAAGATTCAATTTTATGGTTTGTGTAATTTAGAATTTGTTGGTGGGTCTGGGAGTCAGTTACGCGTAGGGAAGGATTAGCACCCCCACGTCATGCAAAATTGATACCTTATGTCCATATAATATTCGGTTTCAATTTCTTTGACTTTGTTAAGTTATTATTTGTATATAATCTTTTTATTAATGCATGAATTTTGATAAAATGTAAACCCAGTTTCAATAGAAAACAATTTGGTATCATTACGTAACCCAGGAGAGTGGCAGAATGTATATTTTTTTTTTAAAAAAAAAAATTAGGTTTGATTTGGGAAAAAGGATATCTCATGTTAGGCACTGGAAGGACCCCAACAAGAGACATTGCCTTAAAATTTTTCAAAAATTGATTTTAAATTATGTATGCACCTACGAGCATAAAAAAATGGGATGATCGAAGTGTGTCTCATAGTTACCCTTGATTATTGATAAAATAACCAACATGGCAACTTCAAGATGAATTTAGACCCTATCGGGATTTAAAATTTTGAATAAGAAAAAAAAAGATTTTAGATTGTTTAAAATGATTTAGGTGGCAAATGAGAAAAGAGTAGGGTTAGAGTATCCCCTTGATTTGTAGGGTTGGAGTATCCCTAATGATGAAAACTTTAATGTTTAGGTAGGGTGATTTAAAATTTTAAGGGAGTAAAAGACTTGAGAGCATTTAAAATGATTTGGATGGTGGACAAGAAGAGCAGGGTTGGAGTATCCCCTCAGATATGTGAGGTTGGAGTATCCTCAACAATGAAAACTTTTTGTGTTTTTAGAAGAAATTCTGAAATTAAACAAAGAAATTTTAATTAAGTGTTTTTTTTATTTTTTTTAGCCTTGATCTCAACATAATGACTTGAGATATAAAGTTTAGTTGTACTTGGAGATGTTTGAATGTCTCAAGGGAAGTGATTCAAGATAATTATGACAAATTTTGTATCTCAAAATAGGGGACAACATCACGCTATCCCCATTCCTGAATTTATTACAAGTTCATCTGAAGGCCTCTGGGAACGAGTGAGGTACCATTGGATAGGTAACTTGATAAGGATAGAAATAAAATATTCCAAAAATCATAAAAAAATCTCTTTTTAGGTGGAATTAAATATTGAAGTTAGTTTTATGTTAACACAGGCAGAGCATGCAGGGGAATTGGTATAGCAGAGTTTGAAAATTCATTTTAGACTCATTTGAAATTATTAAATTGAAAACCATACCATTCTGGAAAGAGATTTTCGTAAACATTTTAGTAAAAATACTTAAAAAATCTTGAAAAATCATTTGAGGGGCCAGATGGACCCCAATGAATTGTTGTTTGCTAACCCCTAAGATTTCGGGCAGCCAGACTTCAAAAAATGATAAATCTTTGACTGGGGATGATCTAGGGATAAATAAAGTGTTATTGGAAAGTTGGGTTAGTGTACTTTCAAGGAAAAATATTGTATGATCCCAAAAGAGTTGTTTACATTTTTTAAATGATTTTTCAAGATTAGGTTGTAGTACTTCAATGCAAAACAGGGGAAGGTTGAGTGATTTTTTGGTTTTTGACTTTGAAACACAAGTCACAAACATTCGAACATCCATATCAACAAAGAAATGGTGATATGGATTTCCTGAGCTCATCCACACCCTCTTAGAGTAATTTAGGATAAGGGAATAGCCCATTAGCCCTCACGCAACTGCTATGTTTTTAAGTTAAAACCAAGGCTTAAGCAAACTTAAAAAGAAATTTTTTTTGTTGTGGAAATCAGAATGTACATTTGTATTTCACCATGGATCCAAACTTTTAATTTAATTTACCCCCAAGATGTGATAATTGATGATAGAAATCTTGAGCCCATGGTGATCTCCATTTGTTGGAGGCACCGTGAACTTCATTGAGGGGTTTACAAAATCAAATTTTAAACCAACTATCAAGCATGCATTCGAACAAAGAAATCATAAAGAATATGCACATTTCTAAGGATGCCTATGATCAGCAAGTGTGAACGAAAAGTGGTGTTATGAAAGCATGATATGGTGCCAAAATGCAAGCAAATAGCAAACCATGTGTGTGCTAAAATTTCAATGCTACGTTATGCTCATGAGAGTTGGCAAAATGCTGTGAAATGCAAGTATATACTTAGAACGTATTAGGCTTAAGTTTATGCATGATTAAAACATGAAATAATGATAAAGAAATGCATGAAAATTAGTTATGCAAATTTTTCACAAAATGCATGAAAGGTCCTAAAATGGTCATGAAAACATGAGGGGTTCACTAAAATCTAGAAGATGTCAAAAACAAAAAATAAAAGTGCAAGGTTAAGAAAATATGCCAACAAAGTAGCAAGATCTGTTTTGCTTGCTGAATTTGTTAATGCAAGTGTGATTTCTTCCCTTTCTAGGCTATAAACTAAGAAATGAAAAAAGAATAAAGCTAGCTGGTTATAGTATAAGGGAAGGCAATTTTGAGGTATGTAGTTGTAGGAAGCTAAGTGTTTAGGGTTGTTTCCTAAGGGGTGATAGGGAGCTACAAGATTTTTGTTTTATTCAAATGAAAGAGTGTTTTGAGAGATTGAAAGCTCCTAAAAAAGAAGCCTCCAAGATGTGATCTGCTTGTGCCTTTTATAAGCAACATTTTCGAGCCAAAAATTAGGGCATTTGGCCTTTTCTTATGGTTGTTGGTTTCTAAAGTGATTGGGGGGAAAGTGGTTAGAATTTGGTGATAAATTCTGTTGATAGAGTGGGCGGTTGGTTGCAGCCAGCAGCTTGAAGTGGTTGCTGCCATGGGTTCATGTCAATTAATGTGAATGTCCTTATTTGATTTGATTTTGGCTAAAAAAAATGTTGTAATCTGATCAACAACCTGAATATCTGAGTTTGGCATGATTTTTGATGGCTTATGACATGAAAATCGCTTTGAATTTGAGTTTTAAGTCCATTGGAGCAAAGGCTGAAAACGATTCGAACAAAGCAAAATTGCCTTAATCTATTGATACTAAACATGAAAATTCAAATTTTTGACAACATAAAAGCCTCGTGTCAATACTAATGCACTCAACATGACTTGCACATACCTTAGGCTTCTTGAATTAGCTCACATACGTACCAAGTTTACTCAGGTAGCCTCCCTAAAAATACATTTTTGTCGTGCGCCTCCCTTTTATTTCCTCAGATCACTAAATTTTAGCCTGGACAAAATGAGGTGTCTACAATGTATTAATTTGAATGACCTTGGTGACACTATGAAAAGTGGCCTTTGATGCCCCAATTTTATATTTTTCTTTAATATGGCCCATAGGCATTTTAGACCTTTCCAAAAAAAATTTTTTTGCCTAATGCCGTGTCACCTAATAGTGCCTAGCAACATGGCACTCGACAGTCATCGCCTAGTTTTTATTTTTATTTTTTGATTTTGTCATCTTTTACCTAACTCCTAGGATGCCAAAAACTGGCCTAGACAAAATGAGGTGTCTACATCTAAGATTGAGCTTAATTAAAACCTAATCAATATCTTGGCCTAATGCTATGCTAAATGGCCCTAATCTATGCGCTTAGCCTTATATTAAGTCCAAAAGGGTACAGTTACCCACTTAACTTAATAATTAGGGCTTTTGGCTTAACCATTATTTACATGCAAGAACATTTAATTCTTAATTAAATTTCTAACCAAGTAAAACAATTTTACTTCATGTAAATAATATCAAATAATTATCAAATAATTTTTAATTTGCCAAAAATAATTATTCGACCCAAAACTAAGGCATCATTATTATCATGTCTATAATTAGATATTTTTTCAATAAGACTTTATTATCTTTATAGCCACATTAAGGCATCTCTAATTATATTTTATAAATCTAATTTATGTCTTAAATAATTCTTAATTAAATTAATTCAATTAAGCGCTCCAAATAATCTACTATTTTATTTTAATTAAGTCAAACTTAATTAAATCTGAGATTTAATGCAACAATAACATCTTATTGTGTGTGACCCATTAGGTTCCCAACATATTGGTAATAAACTTAATTAATTTTATTAATCATGTTCATAGATCAAGAGCAGGATCTACCAACTCTTTATGACCACCCAAATGTTTAAAAGTCAACATTACCTTATTAAAACCTTTCAGTAACCAGCCCATCACACTACTAGAGAAAAGCTTATTTTTGAAAAATTAATTATGCCAAAATCATATATTCTTGTTAAAATTTAACATTTTCCATTAGATATTCCATCAAAAAATATTAGAAATACTTTTGAGAAAATTTTTGTCAAAAAATGTTAAATTTTGTTGGAATTAAATTTAGCGTGTAACTGTTCATAGTGTTAAATTATATTTCTGACAAAATTAAAAATTTTATGACAAATTTATTCGACAAAAAGAATATGTTTTTGGAATTAAATAAAAATTAAACATTCTTTTTAATTTAGGTTAGAAATAAGTGACTTTGACAGAATTTTCATTTGGAAAAGAGAACTTTTCCAATGAAAAATTTCATCGCCAATACTTACTTCCAAAAATTATGATATTGGAAGGAATTTTCTCGCCCAAAACAATTTTGACAAAAAATTTTGTTGGAAAAAGTTCAAAAATTCGATCAAAAAAACTTATTTCTAACTGAAATTCCATTGGAAAGACTTTTTTTCTGACGGAATGTTCATCGGGAGATGAATCAAATCGGTAAAAAGTTTTTTCGATGAAAAATTCTATCGGTAAAATAAAATTTTGTCAAAAATACTTCTATTATAAATCTCGTCTACTGGCTTCCCTCCCCTTATTTTTTTTCTGATTTTAAAATACTTTTCTCTCAAACTCTCTCCATTTTTCTCTATTTTCTCCATTTTATGGTATTTTTTTAGCTTTAAATGTTAATTTTCCTATATTTTTATGATTAATTATTTTTTAATTAATTGGCTTGTGTTTTGTAAGATTAAGTGGTCAATTTTGCGTATTTTGGGTTTCAGTTCTCTTCTACAAATTAGGATGTTATTTTTTCTTTATTGTTATTTTTAAATGACTTCGTTGTGATTAGTGTTATATATATATATGTTTGATTTATTAGGGTTGAGAGTTTTATTATTAATATTTCTAGAATAATTTTTATGATTTTGTAAAAGTTTTTGTTAGATTACTTTAAAATAATGTCAAGATATTTTACAAGTATAAAAATATTTATATTTTATTTTTTAAGCTATGATATCTTTTTCTCTCTTTCAAGGTGGTTTGCTCGTTGTCCTATTACTAATTATGCTATAGAAAACATAAGGAAGTAAAATTTGTATGAATTTTACTAATTCTTTTGATTTAGTTAATTATGCTATAGACAATTTAATTAATTTTTTAAATAATTTTGTGTTTGAAATTTATTTATGTTATAGATATGATTACCTTTTAAGTATAAATTTAAATAATTTTTTTTAAATTTGCATTTATTCTTTAAATGTATAATTATTTACATTATAGATACGAATAATTCTTTTCATATTGCTATAACAGATATGATGAAAACTACTGTTAGAGGTAGTGCTTGAATGGTTGTCAGCCTTGACGGGGAGCTTTATTCCAAGCATCTAGAGCAGCTGGCTGAATTATGGATCTATAGATGCAACGACATTCGTGACAACTGAGTAGGATCTACCTTCCTCCTTTGTGATGCCACCACCACTGGGAGATGTTATTAATCAATACTTTTCATATGATCTCCCAAACTTTGAGATGAATGAAGGTCAATCAGACTTTATTGATACGTTGCTACCTACAACAACAACTGAGATGACTAAGCCTATCACTACTCTTCAACATGAGGTAGGCAGTTTAGAGACAG
Source organism: Adansonia rubrostipa (assembly GCA_038381775.1). NCBI lineage: Eukaryota > Viridiplantae > Streptophyta > Magnoliopsida > Malvales > Malvaceae > Adansonia > Adansonia rubrostipa. Next base: position 16,509 of record JBBYHM010251612.1, on the reverse strand, counting down.
AGTAGAGGTCAAATGAAGATGTTGTTATCCATACCTAATCTTACTAATAGGTTTTGTCCTACAAAATTAAGAAACACATGAGTTTAATAATAAATTTTTCATGATAAATTAATTATGATTAATTATTATATCCTGATAGCTGTCTCATTCTATTGTAGGATTTTCGTTGAGCCGACTGTTAAGACTACTATTGCTGATTAATTAGGCAATATTATGGTGCACCATGGCTGACCTGGAAAAAGATCTTGGCTATGATGAAGGACCATATGTTTACTATGTTTGAGGTAAACTTTAAATTAAAAGCAGTTTATACTTAACATTTTAAAAAATTTTGGTTACATAACGGCTTTTTTTTTGCACTAGTTACAACTTTTTTGGTGTAAGGTAAATGCCAATGGCCTATAGAACAAACACCTATGGTACAACAATTATTCAAGACCACAAAAGGGAATGGTTCAAAGATATGATGAATAATAAGCACAACAATGCTTTAAAATCTTCTAGGCTACCTGTATTGCTAACTGCAAGGCTTACTAATATGACTAGATTATAGTCCTTGTATAGGACCAGCTTGTTGGTCTCTAGAGTTCAAATGCCTGAAGGCAAAATTCACTAAAGCATTAGTGAACCAAAAGATGGAGAATAAAGGTTCCATCCACAAACACAGTAGTGCACTGGTTCTTTTCTAGTGACTCAGCAAAGGATGGTAAGTAAAAAATTAAACTATTTTTAATTATTATAAGAATTTCATTAATTAACAAGTAAGTTCGAATTAAATATTAATCTTTTTTCATTATAGTCACGACAATTACGGCATGAGCTGACATATTTGGAAGTTTTCACATAGGCTCATTGACGTGCCCGAGATACTAGAGACTTTGTTAATAAAAAGTCTCATACTATCAGTGTAAGTGATAAAACTATTATACATTTTTGCATTAAATATTAGTTAATACTTGCCACTATTTTTGTAGGAAAACTATATTGCAAATTTGCAACAAGGACTTAGGGATAATCCATCAGCGTATCTTGATTTTGACCCTCAGAATTGGTTCAAGCTATTGGAGGCATAAAGATAACTCAAACACATATCTATGGGTTTGGAACTAGGCCAAAGACATGCCAAATTTTTTCGTCTGTCGAAGGATCACTGATTTTGGATGCTGTGAGTCACAATTTGACCATCACACTTTGACCATTCCTACCACTATCTAGCAAACATTGCTGCTGACACAACCACCTAGGACAAATCTTAGACTGCATTAGAAGATGGATAATATGACTAATGTTTTTGCTCAGATGCAACAGTTTGTTCACAATATCACAGAGGTCAGAGAATCGAGAGTAGCAGATTCTTTCATTGCAATAACAGATGCAAGTGACACAAAAGCAATTACATCATACGAATTTCATGATCACGCAGATCCAAAAGAATCAACCATCACTTTAGCAACTCTTTAATGGAAAAAATACCCATTCTGTATTTTTTATTGCACATGCACTTTTATTTATTTTTAACATATTATCAACTTATTTTATTGTATTTTATTTATTTTTTGTATATTTAAATTTTATATCTTTATTTAAATAAATATTATTTATAATTATTTTGAAATTAATTATTTAACTTAAAAAATTTAAATATCATAATAAATTTAATAAAAAATTAAAAAGCACTTTTAGCAATGGAATATTTAGTTGGAAATACTTTTTTATGGGAATATTTCTTTGGAAATACTTTTTTATGGTAATATTTCATCTCTTATAATTATTTCTTACTTATTTTTTCAATCGCTAAAAATTTTCAAAGATAGAAATATTTCATCAAATTTACTTATTTTTGCAAAAAAAATCCATCGAAATTGTTCTACTACAAAAGTATTTATTTCTTACGAAAAATATATTACCAACGGAAATATTATTAGCGACTTCATTCATAGTAATGAATATTCGGTGACAGAATTTTCATTGAAAAGAAGTTTTTTTCGACAGATTTTTGCATATTTTCAACTAAAATTTTCATCCAAAATAAGGTTTTTTTCACTATATATCCTGGAATGAGCATGACCATGATGCACTACTCATGTTTCAATCCATGTTAGAGCTTTCAACATATAGTTTACAATCATGGATATATGAGGAATAATTCCTCATAATTCACTATGCTCTAGCTAGAGACTTCTATCCAATTAATCATAGTAAAGATCATTCAAGATATGTCTTCAATGTCACTAGGAGTGTTAAATCTTCTCTGGATCACTCATCCATCTCTGTATGCTTCATGTCATACACAAAGTATCCTTTCTTAGGCATCTATCCTTGTGGGCTCATTTTAGATAAATTAAAGTATCAAACTCCACATACAAGATGACTTAATATCATAAGTATAAGGATTATTTACATGACTGGCACATGAGAACATATCCCATAGACACTTGAGTGACTAATACCAAATAGAGTTCTAATATGGGCATGTTCAGTGAACTTATTTTCACAAAACAAGTGCCCCTATGCCAACCTAGTATCTTGCATACTTTAATCTATGAGATCAGTTCTTTACTTCATCAATAAGAAGGCATGACATGAGCTAGTCTTTGAGCATTGCCAATGCCCATCTTAACAATACAATGACCAGGAATGTTTTTGAGGAATTTGGCTTTAATGCATAAGGATCTCATAATTGCAACACTTTGTAATTTCTTTGAAAGGACTTCTAAGCTCTATGGGCTTTATCCAATTAGTGGTTTCATTATCATTAATCGTGCCACTAACATGAAAGAAAATATTGTGTTCCTTAAGTTAGTAATTCGTATGCAATTAATTGATTGTATATCCATGTCCTAATCTAATAAGTTCTAGGGCATATATTAACACTACGTATATTCAAATATCCAAAGATTGGACTCTAAAAGGTTAGGAGTCAATCTGTAAAGTAAAAAAGGCTACTTTACTTGTTTTATCCACTATCACTTGCAATTAGGTTTGGTTAAAAAAAATATTTTTCACCCATTAAATGATTTTTTGATATCTTTAAAGTATTCTTAGTACAAAGCATATTAAATAAGCTTTCCAACAAGTTATCACATGCCAAATTTGGAGTTTGTTTGAGTCTAGAACAAACTTTTCTTTGCATTCTACTTGAGTCCTATATTTAAGCAACTAGATTGTAAACCATCCCATTTTTGACCTAGTAAATGTTCTAGTATTCTTGTAGTATTTTTCAATTAAGATACATTGAATAAGCTCTTGAATAGTATATCATACGTATGATTTGGAGTCATTTTGAACAAGTTATGAATTTTTCTTTTGTCTATTATTTGGGTACTTTATTTCCTAGGACTAGACTTGATTGAAAAAAATATTTGCACCTGGTTAATGATTTTTTGGATATTTTTCACAATTTTTAGATGAAATATTATTGAATTATGTTTCCAACGATATATTGCTTGTAACTTTTGGGTTGGTTTAAAGGGGAAAATTGGGAATCAACAAAGGTCAAAGTTATCCCCTATTTTTTGGAAAGAACATTATTCAAGAATTTCATCCTAATGCTTTTCAAAGCATTCAAATAAAATAAGCCTAGGTTATGTCATCTTGAGAGTCCAAGGCATTGAAATATCAAGTACTAGGCTCCTCAAGGCTAATTACAAGGTTTGTAAATTTCACAAAATTATTTTTCAACTTGATTTTCTTTTAGATTTTCAATTTTATCCTTTTACCAATTTCTTAAGAATTCTTAGAAAGTGTCATGTTTTGTAATAATTAGTGAATGTTACTTGATTTCTAATTATTTTAGTTTTTGAACTTTTTTTTGGAAATTTCTTCAATAAAATCTTAATTTCCTTATTTTTATTTTTTTTCAATTTTTTGTTAAAAGTCATTTTGCTTTGAATCATAATATGAATCCAAGCTAGTCTCTAACCATTATTCAGCTACTTTTCTAAGTATTAGATGTTGGTCATAAGATACACTGTAATTCAATCCATTTTTTTCGTTTATGTTTTTTCTTTAAATTATGGCAACATTTTTTAGTTATGATCTTTTTCCAAATCTTTTGCCAATTCAATGGGGAAGATATTGGAATTTGTTCTTAATTTGAAAATATCCTTTTCAATAGGAAATGTCTTTTTTAATATAAAATTCTATATTCCACATAACTTTGAGGAGCTTAGAAAATTTTCAATAAATTATAATATTTTTATGGGGATTATGGATGAATATTGAATTTTTAATACAACAAAATAAAATTTGTGAAATCATGTGATTTATTGGTATAAATTTTTGGGCATCATGAATATTATGTGTAATCGACTCTTGAACCCAATTCTTTTTCTAGATTTCAACGCAAACCTTAAAACCAATCTTTTTAAAAAATGAATTTTAAAACTTTAAAAAGATCGATTTTAATAGGTCTTCGATCATATCTAGCCTAAAAAAATTAGTGGCAACTCTAAGTTCTCAGCCATTTCATAATATTTGTACAAAAAGGTCAGACGAGTAATTCTTTCAAAGAGATGAGCCCTATTTTGAACCATGAGATTTTTTTTTGCTTTGATATATAGAAATTTGCATCAAGATATGTTACAACAATATCTATTTGAAAAAATAATGAAAAACACACTTTCAAAGTCTCAAGACTCATTAGAATTTTATGAAAAATATTAAAATACTAGCATAGGATGAAAAAAATGGAAGAGAGAGAAAACAAAATTAGAAAAGAGGGTGAAAAAATGCATACTTTTGCATGTGGGGGATAAAAAGGAAGAGGCGTTGCGTAAAGCACGAAAAGACCAGCCGACGTAATTCTATTTGCTATAGGATGGACTCTATTTTTGGTAGGTCTACTTGTCTATATATTTGCCTCACTCTATGCCTTATATTTTGCTTAGAAATGTCAAAGTAGTAGCTTTATCATCCCAAAAAGTAATACACATGCAGCAAAAACACATACTAGATATATGCATATAAATTTGTTATTTTAAATTTTTTATAGCATGTAAAAGTTTTACTAGTATCTACTTAAATTTCAGGATAAATATTTTAAAATTCTTGTATTGGCTTAGGTCTTAAGAAAAATCTACTACCACCCAAGTTGCATTTTCATCAAATGATTGAGTTAAGGGCAGCTAGATGAGATACCAAATTAAATTATACATAAAAGACTAAAAAATTATTAGAGTTTATAAAATGATTTGAATTTTAAGGGTATTATTTAACCTAAATCTAAAAATGAAGGGATAGGTAGTGAAATATTAACTCTAAGCAAAGCTAGGAAAAACTTTATAGGAAATATTAAAAAAATGTAGAAAATATTAGAAAATTGAAATATTCTTGAACTACACCTAATTATGGAATTTATAAAAAACTCATTAAAAACAGATTGTGCGACAAGAAAAGTAGCCGATACTATTCCACTAACTAAAAAAGATAGTAGTGTCCAATTATTATCCAAATGGAATGCTTAAAGATCATTTAAGAAGATGATTTAAATATTTATATAGGATTAGTGTAAGTTACTGTAACTAGATCAGGATTATAAATTTTAATAATGATTTATCTTAGAGATTATAAACACATTAAATTCAAATATTCAATATTAGGTATAGTAAAACTAACTCGTGTGACGGAGCAACATATTTTAATTGTGGTTCAACTTATACTATATAATTAAAAGATCAACATGTATAGAAAAACTTAACTGTTCAATTAAAAACATCATGATTTATCATGTTAGAAGGATCTTAGAATTTTTCATTAGTATATGGAGTATATTATAAAATAATGAATATTATATGCTCTTGAGTCTAATAATCAAGGAATCACAAAAACACAAAGAAAAAGAAAGAGAAAATTAACACAGAGATTTAACAAGGTTTGACAATGTGCCTACGTCTTTGGGAGCGACGGCTGTTGTTTTATTTACTATTTAATTTAGGGTTACATCAACCATATATTTATACTAACCCTACCTAGTATAATTTGACAAAATTGCCCATGTACTATACCTCTGTATATAAAATTATATGAACCACATACAACAATCTCCACCTTGGCGAATATACCCCATAAAGATAAAAAGTAAGAACTATAACCCCTCATACTTCAGATAGGTTGGGTAACTTGCTTGTTTAGAATTTGAAAAAATTGATTAAGTCTAAGCAATACTTGAACTTGTCTATAGTAACTGGCTTTGTAAACATATCAGCTGCATTTTCAGATGTATGAATCTTTTCTAACAATATCTGACCAGATCCAACCAATTCTCTGATCTTCTGTAACCTTACATCAATATGTTTGGTTTTAGCATGATAAACCTGATTCTTTGCCAAGTAAATAGCACTTTGACTGCCACAGTGCAATTTAACTCCACCTTGCATAATACCCAATTCTTTCACTAGCCTTGTAAGCCATAAAGCTTCTTTAGCAGCCTCAACAATTGCCTTGTACTCTGCTTTAGTTGTAGACAATGCAACAGTGGACTAAATAGTTGATTTCCAGTAAATTGGTCCTCTTGCAAGTGTAAAGACATATCTTGTTGTAGACCTTCTATCATCCAAATTACCTGCATAGTTAGAATCCATATATCCCACAACTAAAGGATCACTCTTTTTACTGCCAAACATAAGGCCATACTTCATAGTGCCTTTTAGATACCTAAAAATCCACTTAATTGCTTCCTAATGTTGTTTACCAGGCTTTGACATGAACTTGCTCACTTGACTAATAGCATGAGCTAAATCTGGTCTTGTACAAACCATGGCATACATTAGGCAACCAATAGCATTAGCATAAGGAACTGAAGCCATACCTTCAATCTCACTATCTGACTTTGGGCATTAATCAGGGGAAAGTTTGAAATAATTTGCCAACAGAGTACTGACAGGTTTAGCCTTGCTCATACTAAATCTTTTCAACACCTTCTCAACATAGTTACACTGAGATAACCACAGTTTTCTTGAGCTCCTATCCCTATAAATCTTTATCCCAAGAATCTTCTTAGCAACACCTAAATCCTTCATATCAAATTCCTTTCCCAATAAGGTTTTCAACTCAATAACATCATGCATATTCTTAGAGCAATCAACATATCATCCACATACTGTAGCAAAAAAATAAAAGAACCATCATCAAGTGTCCTAACATAAACACAACAATCTTACTCACATAGTCTGTAGCCAATTTTGATCATGTAGGCATAAATCGTTTGTACCATTACCATGGAGATTGCTTCAACCCATAAAGTGATTTCTTCAAGCTACAAACTAAATGCTCTTGTCTAGGTTGAATAAACCCCTATGGATTCCATGTAAATCTGCTCCTCCAAATCACCATGAAGGAAAGCTGTATATAAAATTATATGAGCCATATACAACATATGCCCGACTAGATTGTTGGAATTGAATAATCTTAAGGATTGAATTATCTAAGAAGAAACTGTAATACTACATAAATACAAAAAAAATAGATAGTACCTAAACCAATTAAATGGTCTGACATAAAACTCTCGAATAAACGGATATTATGTAAACTCCAAGTGGGCCTTATAAATCCAAAAAAAAATAATTGAAAGAATTGTAGAATATAAAGAAGGAGATGTAGAAATCAAAATTAGTTAAGGTCTAGTAGAGCTCTTACAAGAATATGGTTTATAGCTTCATCCAGGACATCAACCCTAGCATACTAGATAGCATATCAAACATGGTTTTTTGACCTTTGTACCACTAATAATGAAACTTATAATCGAAATGCTATTATTTCAAAATATATTATCAAAATAGAAGTGCCAACACTATAGGCACTATCAAGTGGAAGTGCCAATATGCTAGTTGCTTTCCACCTAGATAGATAGTGCCTTTAAGGTTGGCACTTCCACATTGGAAGAGCCTAATGTGTCAGCACTACTAGGGCTATAATCAAGCTGAGCTTAAATAATGAGAAGCTCAAGCTCGAGCTTGACTTAAAATTCATAGGTTAAAATTTAGCACGAACTGGATTGCATATTATTTTTTAAGCTTGGGTTCGACTCAAGTAAAAAATTAAACTATCTGAACTGGGCACAACTAGGCTCAATTCATATTTCTACTATTAAATGATAAATTTTAATAGAGATATAATGATTAAAAAAGAAAAATCTTGCAAATAACAAAATCTCAAAGAACCCAGATATTCAAAAAACAACATTAAAAATTAGAAAAATGAATGAAATGAATGAAACCCGTAGGTCGAATCTTAATTAACAAAAGTAGTACAACTAAAAATTTAAGAAAAATTAGGATTAAAAGTAACCAAAATTCAGAGTAAAAGCCAAAAGATTGAAGCAAAAAGGATTTAAACATAAATAAAATCATAATTTATAAAAGCTTCAAAAAATTTTCTTTAACGGAAGAAAAACCCAATGAAACAAAGATGAACAAAAAAACCTTTTATTCTGCATATAAATATATCTCTCAATCCAACTTTGAAACTCACCTTTTAAGATTTAAAAAATAAAAATAGGAGAAAAAAAGTTATGAGGAGAGGAAGAAGACCACTACTGAGATGAAACAAACGAAAGTTTAGGTTTTTAGGTTTTCAAGTCTCTATATATGCATAAAGGGTAAAACAAAAAATTAATATTAAAAATATAAAAAGCATAATTTGGCTCGGAGCCACTTTAATCAGGTATTAAGATACTCAAATTTAACTCTCTCGATAGCTTACGCTCACTCAATAATAATCAAATCGAATTTTTAATTTTTTTTTAGTTGAACTTGAGTATATTACAAACATAAGTGTCTTATTTACACCCCTAGCACTACCTATCTGACCCCTCTATATAAGCACCTTCTCTTCCACCTTTTTCTCATTCTTTCATTTTTTATTTTTATGATTTTCACTTTTATCTAGTCTTTCCAAAACCCATAACCTTTTCGTTCGAAAACACTTATCGCACCTTTGTATAGGCATTTTTGGTTAGTTATTTTTTCATTCTATAATTTTTTATAATGCTTATGGAAGTAAATATTTGTTCTCTATTTATTTTATTCACTTGTAGCAATTGTTAGAGACATCTAAAGCATCAATTAAGGTACATGATTTAAGGTAAATATATAACTTGATAATTTTTTATTGATGATTGGGAAAAATTGTTTAACTTGTAAAATTTTTCATTATTGTTATGTTAACTATGTATATGTCTATTGATTATTAAGATTTTTTTTCTTAAGAAAAATTTTCATGTGAATTTATTATTAAGATATAAAATTAAAATAAAACATATATTTTGATTGATTGTGTATATCATATATTTCTATTGTTATTGTTATTGTTATTGTTTTAAAGATTTAAAATGGAAATACCTCTTGTTGTGTTCATATATAGGAATGGAATAATATATAAGGGTAAGGATGGTGTAATATAAAGTCTCCTTGTAAGTTTATTGCCATCAATCATGATATGATTTTAGCTGGTTTGGGAGAAAAGAGAAGAAGAAGAAAAAGAAAAAGAATTCCAAATTCAAATTTTTAACAAATCAATATGTCAAGTGTTACGTTTTGATATCCACAAAGGGACCATATTCTATCATGGGATAAATGCTTCTTCAATTAGAAGATAAACATGATGCCTGCATGATAGATAGCTCTACACAACATCCCAAGTTGGTTTCTGTGGGGTTTTATATTGAGGTAGAAACAAGTAAGAATGATATGAATCTTAAAACACCTTATGAAACAATATTTGAAGCCAATCCTTCAAATCTTCCCTATAATGCTTTTTACGTTGCTTTAGTTACTTCAATTAAGCCTTTTAGCATGAATCTTGTTGGTTCTAAAATGCATGAAGGGAGATCGATTCGGTTAGACTTAGAAATTGATAAGCCAATAATCAAGGATGGGTTATCTAACACAAGTAAAGAGGAAGAGGAGTTACCTGAAGGTAATGATTTGGATACCAACTTGAAAATGACTTTGACGTAGAAGTTAGTTTACAAGATGAAGGCCTATCAAGACCAACCATTTTGTCCTCTCTGACCTTGGCTATTCCTAAATCTATGTTTGTGCCTTCATGTCCTTAATTTGTTTTTATGCATCCATGCCTTAATTTTGTTTGTGCTTCCATGCCTTTAGTTTTCATAGATTAATAGGGATGCATTTGGTAGACTTGGCTATTTTTCTAAATTAGATAGACTTGGAAATTAGAAGGCAGAGGAAGAATTATATATTGGCTTGCAATTTCCAATAAAAAAATGTTGTGATCTTAGCTAGTATTGCAATTTCATATGCAATATGACTATATGATATGAATACAACATCGAAAAATAATTAAAATACTATTATAACATGAAAAATAATATGAAAATAATAATCTAGACAAAAGTGTTAAATCTACAAAGAAAAAAATAACTAAAACATAAAAAAAAATCGCATTATGCACAATTGTAAGAGGAATTATAGCTTACAACCAAATATATGGCTTAAATTAAATATAGAAAGCCTATTGGTTTTTTAATTGCTATAAAGGTGTACTACTATGGACTTTAGATAGCGATAAAAGCCTTTTTTTGGCCTTATAGACAATGCTATAACCTTATTGTTGTATATGGGTTATAGCTTAACTATATATACTACATAGGGCTTCCTACCCCTTATGGAACATAAGCCTAAAGGCGTTTATGAGGGCCGTTTGCCTCTCTGGTTCACCTCCAGGGTACCAGCTATAAAGCATTAAAAAACTAATAAAAAACTCTAAGTTCAGATTAGCTTGATTAGTTTTAATTAGGCCTAATAATTTTAAATACGACACGAACATGAAAAAATAACTAAAATATAATACAACATGAAAAGTAACATTAACACAACATGAATGCACAAATGTTTCAAAATTTATATATGTCTTACCCTAAATGTAATTATAACATTAATACAATTCATGGTAAATATTAAAAAAAACTTATAATTGCGTGTACAAGTAATTGCTAAACCTAGCAATTTTAGACACAACATGAAAACACGGCACGTGTTAATCATGTATGAGTTTAATGTAATCGTGTTTTGTGTCATAATTGTATTGACATGTTTATGACTCAAAATTTTCATGTCATAAATGTGTAAAACATGTGTAAAACACGCATAACATGCGTAAGATATGGTTAAGACACGATTAATTAATCATGTCATAAGCGTATAATCGTGTCGATATGTATATATTCATGTATTTAAAATACGATGATTTAACATGTGATAAATGGATAGACACGTTAAAATTAATAAATTTATATATAAAATATGTTAATTTTCAATATAATTATATAATATATAAAAACTATAAATATTTTTAAACTTTTAATTAGAAACCTATTTAATATATAAAAACTACTTTAAGCATTTAATTAATGTCCATTTTACTTTGGTTGTTAACAATAAAAATTTTTTATTTCGGTTATTCTTTTCTAATATAGACTAACTAAATTAAATATTTAATTAAAACTTTATTTTTAAAATTTTCGTATATCCAATATAATTTTAATGTAAAAATTTCTTTACTATTTCAACTATACTTATTTTTTAAACCAAATTTTAGTAAAAGTTCAAAGATTTTAAAAATAAGTATTTAAAAATATTCAAAAATAAAAAATGAAAAGGAAAAAAATTTAAAAATATAACTATACTTATTTTTAAAAGATTTTAAAAATAAGAAAAAAAAAAGACTTAGAAACTCTGTCATCTTTGAAAAAGAAAAAGATTTAAAAGTAAAAGTTTAAATTTTAATTTAAAAGGAAATGAAAAAGACATATAATAAATAAATGTGAAAAAATAAACTTTAGTCAAACCTTAAAACCATTTCCTTTTTTTTCCCCGGCCATCTAAACCATTCCCACCCAACTCATCCAAACCAAACCATTTCTCTGTCCCTTGCCATCGCTATCTCTTTCTTAGCAAAATACTCTACCATCCCCGTCTCTCTCTAAAATTACCATCATCGTTTCTCTCTCCCTAAGCAAACTACCATTATCTCTTTCTCAGAAAATAAAAAAGAAAAATAGATCTAAGATCCACAATCAGCCACTAACCTATACCAATGATTTCAAATCCTCAGGTAATTTTTTTATTATTTAGGGTTTATTTTTAATTTCTTAAATTTTTGATATATTGAGAATGCTATTTACTTCTGGATGGGTAGAAATAGGGAAGGGTTTTTGTTTTATATTGAAATGAGAAAAAGCTACTAAAATTGGTTTATTTATTTGTGTGTTTGTTTATTTCTTATGAATTTTTTTTGTTTATTTGTGTGTTTGTTTATTTTTTAAGAAATTGCAAATTAATAAATTCAAAATGCCCACATATTAACAACGCTTCATTTTTTTCTTTAGTGATTTGCTCGATTGGCTTATTTTTGAATTGTGAATTTTGTGTTTTGAACTGATGTTAATGAGTTGTGAGATTGAGACGTTAAGATTTACTCTCTTAGGGCTTCTTGTTTTGTTTTTTTCATCTCTCTTTTTATCTTCAGCATGGCCTGGTTAACTTCCACTACTATGGTTTCGATTTGGATGCGAGAAAATATAGGAAAATGTTCAAAGCAAAATTTTTAGTGTACCTTTTTTTATATTCTATATGCCATTTTTTTTACATACCTAATCTGCATATTTATTTCTCTATGGTAATATGATTATAAAGATTATTTTTTTATTTGAAAACTTAAAGATTGTCAATATTATTGTAGGTGGGCTCTGATAATATTAACATTAGTCTCCAATCAAATTCTTTTTCTGTGGGCTTGGGTGATGAAGATGCTGATGTCGTGGAAGTTGAGGTAGAGAGACTGAACATAAAGGAAATAAGCCAGTGAAATGCAAAAGGAAGAACACTTCAATTATTTGGTCAATCTCTGAGTTATTGCCAAAGAAGATTATTATCGGCACTCAGAAAGTAAAGTGTAGGTTGTGCAAAGCTGTTAAGAACTATGACAACAGATATGGAACAAGTAATCTAAAAGGAGATATAAACAATTATGAGAGAACAAACACCCATGACATAAGTCAAATGATATTATCTACAGAACATGGGTCTATGGTAGTAAGGTCTTCAAAATTTTAACATGAAAATTTTCATGAACTAACTACTGAAATGGTCATGCATAATTTAACGTCATTATTTGTAGAGTACTATGGCATTGGAGTTGTCTTCTCTTATTTGAGTGAAAATGCTACTTCAATCTCTAAGAAAACTGCTAAAGCTTATATTCTTAGTATGCATAAAAGAGAAAGAAGTAGGATATTAGAATTGCTTAAGGATTCATCTAGTAGGTTTTTGTCTGACTTTTGATTTGTGGACTTCTATTATAATCGATCGGTATATATGTCTAACTACTCATTTTGTTAATTAACACTGGACTTTACAAAAGACTATATTGAGCTTTTCCTATATGCCACCGTCACACAATGGTGTTGCATTAAGTGAAAAGGCTACCATTAATAGTTGATTGGGAAATTAAAAGTAATTTCTTTCTTTAACATTAGATAATGCTAATACTAATGATTCTTTTGTTGATTTTTTTGAAATCATAATTGAACATAAGGAAATCACTTTTAAGAAGAGGTTAGTTTTTTCATATACGGCGTTGTGCTCATATTCTTAATATAACAATGCAAGATGGATTAAAAGAGGTTAATGAAGCTGTAAAAAAAGTAAGAGAAAGTATAAAATATGTGAAAGGTTCTCAAATGAGAAAACAAAAATTCTTAGAATGTGTGAACCTAGTGAGTTTAGATGCAAAAAAAGGATTGAGACAAATATTCCAACTAGGTGGAACTCCACATTTCTCATGCTTAAAAGTGCACTTTATTTTTGCATGGCTTTTTCTCACTTGGCAATTAGTGATTCAAATTATGGGATATGTCCATCTTTGGATGAGTGTGATGATATTAAAAACCTTTGCAAGTTTTTAGCTATTTTCTATGATATTACTTGTGTGCTTTTTGGAATAAAGTATCCTATAGCCAATTTATACTTTCCTTCCATTTTAAAGGCACGTTTAACCTTGAATGACTACTTGAATGATGCTAATATGTACATAAGAAACATGTTGCCCAATACTTGTCAAATTTGAAAAATATTTGTCTCGATTTAGCTTGATTTTAGCTATAGCTAGGATCCTCGCTACAGGCTTTAATTCATGGAGTAGAGTTACAAGAAGCTTTATGGGAATGATTCAATAGAATTCAAAACTATCAAAGATAATTTCTTTTCTTTTTATGATGAATATGTTGTCAAGACTTTTGATCAAGGTTCATCCTTTAATGTTTTTACTCTTGATGAGTGTGATACTAATGTCTTTCAAGTAGTTTATCTTTTTTTAAATTGTTGTATTGATTTAATTTCAATATTTTTAATGTTATTTTGTTATAATTCTATTTGTTTTCTTTTACTTTTAAACATTTGAATTTTATTTTTAATTAAGAATTTGACTTTTATGACATTGATATGGGAATCTACACAAACATCTCAACTTGAGTCTATCTTAATGAACAAAGGGTTGATAGGAAAGAAGATTTGATATCCTACATTTTTGGAAGGCAAACCAATTTCACTATCTTGAACTTACTACCATGGCACAGGATGTAATGAACATTCATTTTTCAACAATGGCATTTGAATTTGCTTTTAGCATTAGTGGTAAGGTTATTGACCAATATCATAGCTTACTCAAGCCAGATATTGTGGAAATAATTGTTTGTTGTAAGGATTGGTTATTTGGGGAAATTGGTAAGGATATTTCTTTCCATTTTAATGAATATATTTTACTTTTATGTATAATTAATTCGTCATTATCATTAGCACAATTGTGATTTATGAATATAAACTTTATAAATGTAGATTTTGTAAAGTTGAAATTAAATGACATTCATAAGATATCATTCAGTTGGATATAACAAAGAAGAATCATCCAAACTTTTCACCTCTAGTGATGTTAAAGTTGATAGATCTTGAATGAAAGGTTAGTATTGCAAAGATTGAATTCGTTTAATTTTTTAACTATTAAATTTTATTTGATTTTGGTAAATTTATTTTTATTTTATAAATCGGTGGCTTGACAGAAGGCATGCATGAGACAAGTTTTATTAGACTTTTATTAGTTAAGATTTAAGAATGTTTGGAGTTTGGACTTTTATTTTCTTTGTTGGCACATTTGAATTGTATTCGTGTAATTGTATTGGAATTGGATAATGTTTATATTCTTTATTATTATGGCTTCTAATGGTGTGCATTGTGATTTATGACGAGACCTAGTACGGGTAGAAAGTAAAATAGCTTAAAAATAAAGGAAAAAGGAAGTTGATTGGTAGATTGGTTGATAATATTAGTGTAATTCGGTCCTAATTGTGTTTTCGTGTAATTTGTGTCTTAATAATATTTTCGTGTTATTCGTATTAGTCGTGTTATTCGTGTTGTAAGTCATGTCTTATAGTATTAAACATAAACAGATCAAGTTTAATCATGTCGTGTCGTATAAACATTAATGGATCAATTTTTATTGTGTCATATCATGTTAAATTTAAAAAATTAATTTTAAACGTGTTAATCATGCCGTGTTGTGTGTAATATGAATGTAAATAGTGTCATATTCGTGTTCTCAGGTTTGACATAATTAATTAATCATCTCATATTCGTATATCAAGTAATCGTGTCATGTCAAAATGAGATAAACACGAAACATGATACAAGGATTACCAAGTCTAGTAATTGCTCCTAATTGCTCCCTCAATCGAAAAAAATCAAAATTTGCTATATGATTATAAACTGTTATTTTGACTATTTATGATTAAATTAAAAATATAATAATAAATATATAGCTTTTTAGGGATATTAGAGGTGTTCATTGATCGGGCTATTCATTTAAGCCTAAAGGCTCACTCGATATTTGGGAAAGTTTGGGGAAAAATGTTAGACCCGAAAAATAGGCTTGGATAAAAAATTATAGCTATTTAAAAAATGAATCAGGCTTTGACTCTCACTTTCAAGACTTAAACCCGTCCTGGCCTGCCTATTTTATAATTATATAATATATATTAAATTTGTATTTTTATATATTTGGTATTTTTTATCATATAAAAGATACATATATGTAATATTATAGTATAAATATTAAAAATATGTTAATTTATTTTAAAATTTGAAATTTAATGAAAAATAATTAAATTACTAAAGATTAAATTTTTTAAAAAATATATTTTTTTAAAAAATAAATTTTAAAAAATATAGATAAGCCTAAACGGACTTAGACTATTTATATATAAATATAAGTGAATCTGAGTAAATTTTGAAGCCCATATTATGGTATCTACCAAGTTTAAATAAATATAAATAATATTAATACTATACTTTAACCCAACTCAAACCTAATTTGATCTGGGCCATTAACACTTCTAAGATATATGTGATAAATTTAATTCAAGCTCAACATTCCAAGTAAACTTATGTTAAATCTGATATTCAATTTCAAGTTCTAAGAAAAATTAATTTCTTTCCA
>JBBYHM010251393.1:6084-29418 GCA_038381775.1 Adansonia rubrostipa | reverse complement strand
TCTTTTATATTTAAACATCCACTAAATACTAGCAATACTTTTAATAATATTTAATAACATTTTATCACATCAAAAAAATGGATTTTTTTAAATAATTTTAAATTTTTTATTTACGGTTTTAAACCATTTTTATGTTATTTACTAAAATAGGTTAATTTTATAAAACGATTGAGAAATTGAGATTTGACTGGATGATTTTTCAATTATAAAAGCAAAGTCGATGAATGAAATGCCTATTTGTCAAAGCAATTGTGAAAACTGCTAATTTCTCAAAGAAATTGGAAAATTGAAGGCTTGTTGTTGAGAAATCGGCCTATTAATTGCCGATTTCCCAATATGCAGTTAGGAAATCAACATTTGATTCGTCAATTTCCTAGCTACAATTGGGAAATTAGCCACTGATTAGCCAATTTCCCAGCTTTTCTTTTCTTTTTTTTTTTTTAAATTTTTTCATCATAAGGGTCACATACCTGTGACCCTTATAATTGATGGTCGCGGGTATGTGACCCTTTGCAAAAGGATATGACCCTCTGTCAGAGGGACATGACCCTCTATTTTTGAAGGGTCTTGACCCTCTATTATTGGAGGACACAGTTATTCTTATCTGTGACCTTATTAGGTGCTCACAGCATTTGATAGAGGGAGCTTTTTATAAAAAGAGCTCACTCAATTCTATTTTCTTTGTAAGAAAATTGTTTTACGAAGAAAATAGGATTAAGTTAAAGTGCTATTAAATGTTAACTAATCAAGTTAAATAGCTTTTTCAAAGGTATGATTTGATTTTATTCATGAAAGTAATTTTCTATATTATTATATAAATTTTTATTTTTGAAAGTATGCTTTATTTTCATTTGTAAAAGTTCATTCATCTTGACTATAGTTAATTATACATAATATTTATTTTGATTTTTTTGTTTTAATTTTTGAGATAATTTATCTTAAAATGATACAATTTAGTTTGATTAAATTAGTGTTTTTGGTTGAAATATTATGGTATTGTCAATTTTTATTACTAAATGTAAATTATTTAGTAATGGTTGAAGTGATTTTTGTGGTAATTAAGTTAATTTTTTGTTCACTTGATGATTGCAAGGAAAGAAGCCAAATTTCAGTTAGAAGGGATTAAATCATTTGAATATTTCGATGGTATGCCATATATTTTTTTTTTTTGTAGAAATTTAGTTTAAATTTTGTTTTAAAGTTAGGTAATGATGAATTTAAATGAAAATTTATGTTCTAGGAAAATTTTTGATCAATTCAATGGAGTCATCATCATCATCATCATCATCATTATTGATATTACAAGAGTATCATATATCATCAAGAGTATTATCTAAGGTAGTAAAATTTTGTTAATGATATATTTAAAATAATATGAGTTATAAATTTTGCAACTAATGAATTAATGACTTATTAAACAGGATACTCGGTTGAAAAAATGATAGCAGAAAGTATCATTTAAACCATAAAATCCATTAATTGACGACTATCTAAGAAGAGCCAGATTTTACCATGCATCCTTAGTACTAATGTTAATATGTGGCGGGACTAATACATGCGTTGGTTAAACGGTGGAGGCCTGAGATGCATACATTTCATTTTCTATGCGATGAACTACAATATGTCGAATGAAGTACACAGAATATGCATGCAGAGCTTTCCATGCACTGCCTGAGTCTCTTATAATAGATTTGATGGATTCGTGGTGATCAGTAATTAAAAATATCGTAGGTTGTGTAACAACATATTTACGTAAGTTGTCGAGAAAAAATGACCATGCCTCCTGTGTCACACCCTTTACAATGGCAAAGGCAATTGGCACTATGTTTCGATTGCCATCTTATGCAATAGCTAACAGTAATGTTCCTTTTTATTTTCCATATAATAATGTACCATCTACTTGGACAACAAGTTTACATAAGGGAAAGCCTTCAATACAGACTTGAATGTCCAAAAAATTCAATGGAAAATACTCATGCCTTGCACCCTTTTTCTTTTAATGGGCTTGATTGACTGACAATGGTCAGAAGTACATTTAAATTTGTTTTAGTGTTTTATAAAATTTACGTAAGAATCTTTGATTTCGAAACACTCTTTCTCATTTCCCCAACAACTAGGCGAAAATGAAAGGCGGATCTCTTCCTCTCGAAATTCTTATGTCATTCCAAAACAAAGTCACGGCTTCCGTATTAGAATGCAATTTTGAGACACCTCTTACTAGTAGGCAAGATCCAAGATAATTTTCCATAAATATTAATTATGTTAATATTTGGAATATGCAATGATTCAATTCTTAACTGAATGAACTTAGAACTAAATCGAATCACTATGATAAACTCTACAAAATTTGAGATGAATTGAAACACAATAAAGGAAAATAACTAAAACAACTACATAATACAAAAATAACATAAACGTGTTACGACTACCAGAATGTGTCAATATATATATATATATAATAAATTATTAATGGGTAAAAATTTATATAAATTTATAATACTTTAAATACACAAAAAAAAATAAAGAGAACATGATTGGAAAGCACAAAATTTTTTTCTAAATGTGATCCACACGACAAACTATGAAAAATATGAGTTGAATTGAGATACAATACTAACATGACATGAACACGTAAACTTTTCTCTATGTGACCATGAAAAATTATATATAATATGGAGTGAATTGAGACATAACATGAATTTATTATTCAACCCCTTTTTCTTTTATTTTTTCATTTACCACGTAGTGGCATGGGCTTTTTAATTAAAATAATATAAAAAAATTTATTTATGTAAATAAACCGTTTTCAGATTATTTACCAAAATAGGTCAACTTGAAAATTAGTTAAGAAATCGCCATTTTAAATAACGATTTTTTAATTGTAAAATTTAGTGAGAAATCGCCAAATCAGATGGCGATTTCTCAACTTGTTATTAGAAATCGACAAATGAAATGGTGGTTTCTCATCAATGCTAAACCGGTGAAAAAATTTTGACAACTAGTTGGGAAATCGCCATATCACATGATGATTTCCCAACACCATGATTTTTTTTTGTTTTTTTATATCGTGTTGAGAAATCGTCAAATCATGTGGCGATTTCGTGTTTCATGCGACAGTTTAAAAGTTTTAGGTTTTATTTATGTTCGAATGAAAATTAATTTTTTTTTGAAATAAAATAAGTTGTAAGACTAATGCAAGATAATTAGATTTTTTTCTAATATAAAATAAATTGATGAGACTAATATATGGGAATCAGATTCTTTTTGATATAAAATAAATTGATGAGACTTATGCATGCAATCAGATATCTTCTGATATGAAATAAGTTGATAAGACTAATGCATGCAATCAGATTTCTGCTAATATGAAATAAGTTGATAAGACTAATGCATGGGAATCAGATTCTTTCTGATATAAAATAAGTTGATGGGACTAATGTATGAGAAAGGTGATTTCTATTGATATGAAAAAAGTTTACGAGACTAATGCATGAGAGAGGTGATTTTTGCTAATATAAAAAAAGTTAATGAGACCAATGCATGGGAATCAGATTCCTTCTGATATGAAATAAGTTGATGAGACTAATGCATGGGAATCATATTCTTTATGATATCATCTTTAGTTGATAAGACTAATGCATGGATTGTAAATGTCAGACTGCAAAGATTAGACTAATGCATGAGACAAATTCAGATATTTTGAATGGGAAAAAAAATTTTGTTGATTATGTTGCATTATAAATATGTGTTCATCATTGTCATTTGTATTGTTATTTTCATTCTCAGCTGCTATTGTTGTTTTCTCAGTTTAGTGATAGTGCTTTTTCATCCTCTTTTTTTGTTTCTTAGTTTTCAATTATTAGTAATTTGTTTAGAGTTATTTCCATCTTACCAACATGAGTAATAGATTTGTTGCACTTGTCTACTCTAATGGAGAAATTGTTAACAATGAAGAAGGTGTTACCTTTCAAAGTGACCATCCTAAAACTATCAGAATTGACGAAAACATTACAATAGAGGAATTTAAGGTAAAAAATTATTGCAAAAATTAGAGCTACAAGCAGAACCAGAGTATTAGATATCAAGTATAGGCTTTCTATTTCCATGGGAGAAGGATGCGTCCGATATAGGATGTTCCCACTTAAAGATGATAATGATGTCAGATGCATGTTTGATGTTCATTAGCAATTTTTTAATGTCAGTGTAATTGAGTTATATGCAGACCTTGAGGATGTATATCATGATGTTGAAGCTTCATACATGCCTACTGCAGATGCACATATGTCATGGCCGTTTGAGAATCCTGAATGTCAACCTCCTCCAGATGCATAAGTGGTGATGAATAATTCGTATGAATCTTTTCATCATTCATCTATGTCACCAATAGTTCCAAGCGGTGAAGATGATGAGCCAAACAACTTTATAATGACAGACTCTCCAATTAGAAGTGTTGAAATGGAATATGGAGGGCCAAGTTCATCTGCTGCTGATCCTGAAGTGTCATATATATGCATTAGCATGCATATAAAATTTACATCAAATTAGCATTCTTGTAAATTGGATAAATTTTGTCATTTAAGTAAATTTACTTAGTTAAAATCTATTGAAATTCGAGCTTTTGTTTAAAATTTCTTTAAATCTTATTACAATTTATAATATAAATATTAAATAAAATAAAGATAAATCTTATTAATAATTATAATATAAAATATTTCTTATGAAATAGAAATTAGAAATATTGTAAACAAAATTATAAATTTTCATCGATTTAAAAAGTTTCTCTACATTACAGGCAGTGTTCCGACTTCGCTTCCAACTTTAGGTAGTTAGAAAGTGGCCATACCAATTGTTGAAAGCATAATATTTTATTAGTGAATTTATGTATAATATTTATAATAATCGTATCAAAGTAACAAAATTTTTCTTAGTTGACGTTAATTAAAAAACTTATAAGATTAGTAAAATAAAATAAAATCACCAAAAAAAAGAATAATCAATAATTTGAAATTTCATAAATTCATAAATTCATAAGTTTTAAATGACTAAAAATATTATTTTATTTTTTATAGATATATTTACCTATCAATTTAATTCTAAGAAAAAAAATAAAATTGTCTCAAATTTCTTAAAAACTGCATTTTATGAGAAGCATAAAGAGTGCAAAAACATAAACATCTTCACATTTAGATCTAACCTACTCAAGAAAATGGAGCACTTGTTTTTAAGTAATAGGGAAAATGCTCCTACCTATTGAGGCATAAGCTTCAAAATTTTCAAATGCAAAAAATGTTTTGCCTTATGGAGGGATAAATTTTACAAGTTCATAAATGTGGAAATGAAATTTTCCAGGAGGTTTTGAAAGTGATATCTTAAGGTTTTAAAGATGCAACCTAATTGATATCTAAAATGACACTCGGAGGTTTTGAAATGTGATACTTAAAAGATTTTAAAAATGATACCCGTAGGCTTTGCACAAATCCTATTAACGATACTCAAAGGTTTTGGAATCGTTCCCAAGAGATCTTAACAATATTATTGAGGATTACTCGAAGTTTTTGAATAATTCTCGCAAAACTTTAAAAAATTGTGTCCAAAGGTCTTAACAATCTTGTCGTGTGTACTTGAAGGTTTCAAATTCCCAAAGGTCTGAACATTCTTGTTTGAAGGTCTTAAAGATTGAACTAAGGACACCTTCGACTTTTTTTTTTTCAAAGAAAAAAAAAAGGTACTCAAAGGTTTTACTCAAATCACCGAAACGATACCAATGGGTTTTAGAATTATTTCCAAAGGTCTTAACAATTTTGTTAGATCTTAAAGATTAAGAGGGTTTTTCTTTTTTCTCTTAAAAAAAAAAATACTCGGAGACTTTACACAAATCATATAAAAATAATAAAATTTTAATAAACATATATCGATCAATCCTTGTTAACACTTTTAGATATTATATAAAAATAAAAAATAATATAATATATATTAATTAGATATGGAAAAAGTAAAATATAAAAACTAATTCATTTTCCTCCCATCTTTTTCTTGGTAGTTGTTTGGTAGGATTTAAGGTCATGTAGAAAAAAACTATTCTTGTTGGGGACCCTAATAATTGGTAGGATTTAAATGCACGTAGGAAAAAAAATGCTTGGCTTGGGATGGTTGGGTTGGGGCCCTAGGTCTCACTGTCATTGACAAACTTTGGCCTTTAAGGGGACAACTCTTGGTGTCACTCACTTAGGTCATTTGTTTCTTTTTTTAATCTACGAAGAAAATGTCATTATATCTTGTTTGTTAGAAAGAATAGAATCCTTCCATACTATGATAGTTTTTTAGAGATGGTTTTTTTATTTATGGTTAGGGAAGTTTTTAAAATTTTAAAAGCAAAATCAAAAGACCAATAAGTTTTTTTATATTAATTTTTTTAAACATAAATCGTAATTTTATTGGAATTCAAAGTCGGTGCATAGCCTAAATCACCTAAGTCCAAACACCATGCTAAATTCAAAGTCTGCTTTGTAGACAAATGATGCAAATGGACGCTTTAGTCCATGAAAAGCAGCATTTCTTGCACTCCTTGCAATAGGTACATTTAAGCAGGATTTAATACCTTGCTCAGTATTGAGCGCCAAGCATCAATCTTTCTTGCATTCTTTTAATGGGCTTGATTGACTGAGAATGGTCAGAAGTACATTTAAATTTGTTTTAGCGTTTTATAAAATTTACGTAAGAATCTTTGATTTCGAAACACTCTTTCTCATTTCCCCAACAACTAGGCGAAAATGAAAGGCGGATCTCTTCCTCTCGGAATTCTCATGTCATTCCAAAACAAAGTCACGGCTTTCGTATTAGAATGCAATTTTGAGACACCTCTTACTAATAGGCAAGATCCAAGATAATTTTCCATAAAGCCGTGTCACCATTTTTGCTTGAAATCATTTTTGTGAGTAATAAGATGGGATATGAAATTACGGAATATATTAATGAAATAACCACGAAACCACATACATGAGAAAAAACAATTATGACAATAAATGTGAATCAAGGATATTTTAAGTAAATAGCATGAATAAACAAATTGCAAGAAATTAAATAACAAAAAAAAAAATCTCAACTGAAATTGGGTTTATGTCAAAACATCGTTGTTGTTTGCTAGTTCTAAAAAAGAACCTTTTTCTTTTTCTTTTTTTTATTTATATTTTTAAAATTTCTTTCGTGAAAATTAAAATGTAAAAATAAAAAATAACCAAAAAATAAAGAGCAAAAAACAAAAAAATTTTCCAATCGAATGAAACCTTTATTTTTACATTTAATATCAAAATTATTCCTAATACTAATAAGAAAAATTCATTTCTAATTTAAAAAAACCAAACATATGAAATAAAATTTCCAAAATATCCTTGAATTCTAATTATATATTTTTTAAAATGTTTTTAAGAATTGTACTAATAAATTTCCTTTACTTATTACAAGTTGCAAGTATTTAAATGTGATGGGATGTGAAAATATATAGGAAAATTTTTTTCCAGTTATACTAATATATATATATATATATATATGTGGATTTCATTTATAAATTTGTATCTCACGATACATATAGATACAAAGATTTTTTTTTTTTATGATCATTTAGATTTGTTTATTTAAATTTCGGTTTCCTTTTAAGATCTTTTCACTGGAAAATAAAATCTAAAATAAAAAATAACTAAAAGTATAAAACTTCAATCAAATGAAACTTTAATTGTTAAAATTAATATCAAAATCATTCCTAATAATAACAAAACGTCATTGCTTAGCTTCTAACTTATAATCAAAGTTCAAAATTATATTATAATATGCTAAGTGCCAGAAAACTTTTTGACCTGGACCATATAATATTTTTAATTATGTTTAGAAATAAAGTCAAGTCTTATTGCATTGTTTTTTCCATTATTTTAGGAAAAAACCAAAAATAATTAAATTGAATATTTTATGATTGTCAATCTTTCCTGTGTGAATAACTGGGCAATTTTAATAATTTTTTTTTCTTATTTAGTACTTAAGATCAGCTATCACTTAATAAGAATTTTTAAATTATAAAAGAAATGACAACGTAAATATAATAATAACTAACAATACAAATTAAAAGTTAAAACTTTAAAATTCATATATAAATGCTTGTTTGTTAATAATATATATATATATATATATATATATATTTGATAGGTTTTTGGGAAAATATTATTTTAGTAGGCATAAGACGAAAACAAGTCAATACGCATAGCATTTTCATCTTTATATTTAGAAAAATGATACATTATAAAAAATTGTCTTGAGAGCCATGGAACTGACTATAAAGAAAATTGTATATCGTATTTTCATTTTTTATTAATTTTAACCTTATTATTTTATATTATTAAAAATGTTTTTACTCTTGGGTATGAAGTTCAAAATTTCAAGAATGATGGATGAAATAATTTTTTATTAAATATATATATTCCGCTAAGTGAAATATGTATCGATTTGGCCTTTTTTCCCCAAAGATTAGAATATATAAAAATATGCTTGTCATCATCCCCTTAAGCATATATTCTGCCTTAATTATAAATCTATGGAATATATATATGCTTGTCATCATTCTAAATAGTTTTGGCCTTATTTGTACTGAAGTGGGATATTTCTATTCTAAGTCTAACATGTCTTAGTATTTCCAAGAGGCAGAATATATGCATGCAGTGGAATTTCTACCAATCAATTATCTCAAAAAATTGTGTTAATAGAAAACGGCTGAAATACTATTTTTAGGTTTCAATACCATCTCACAATGCAAGTTGGACGAAGGATTAATTGACTTGTACGTAGACTAAAATATAGCAAAAAAATTTGAAAGTTGAAGAAGGATTAATAATGACGTGCAGCCCGATAGGCAATAGATACCCAGTAAAGAAATATTATAAAGGAAAAAGGTTGCCAAGTTTCAAAACTTAAAAGCTCTGATATCATATTAAATTGAGTAATCAATTATCACAAAAATATAAATAAATAAAAATATCCTAACTATTATATTTAAATTTCAATCAAAGTAATAATTATTATATCAATAGATGTACCCTTTTTTGTTTTTGTATTGATATGTATGGTTATTTATGTATTGTAACATACCATTTAAGTTTACTCATATTTTTTGAATATTTATCTATATATATAGCCTATTTTCAAGTTCTTTAATAAATTGCACACTATATACACATGCAAATATGCCATATACATATATGTGTGTTTATATGCAAATATAAATTTTAAAATTATAAATATTTAATAGCCAAAGTTTTTAAACAACAAATAATAAATCAATATAAAAATAATTGGAAATAATTAATTATTATTAATTAGGTTCAATAGCTTAATTTAATCAATATATTTTATTTTTAAATGTAATTATGAAAAAAAATAAAAATGATCAAGACAAAATAAATAACTTTGGAATTGATATAAATAAGTGAAAATTTTTAAAGATAAAAAAAATCCTGTACCAATCAGTACGTATTGGTACTGACCAACATTAACCATATTAACCGATACAATCGATACAAAATCAATAAAAAACTGAAACAATATGTTACTAGTGTTGTTTCATTTTACATCAAAATGAATGTATGGTAGATCCATGCATATATGTAAAATTCACGTCAATACAGTATAAAAAAGTGACTTGCGTGCATGGAAATGACTATTAAGAAATTTGCGTAACGTATTTTCATTTTTTTTATTTTAATTGCATTATTTTATATTATTAAAAATAATTAAAGTTTAAAATTCTACAAACGATGAATAAAATTATTTTTTATTAAAAATATATATTCCTCTCATCACCGGTGAAATGTCCTTGGATTTAACCTTTTTATCCTAAAAAATGGATATATATATATATATTCTATTTATGATATATATATATATATACACACATATATATGCTTGTCATGGTCTGCTTATCTTAAAAGCATATATTAAAGCCTCAAATATAAATGGATATAATATTTCTGTGCCCCACGAATCGGAATATTTAGTGTAATGTGTCTTTCTATATTAAATTGTAAATTTATTTATTTTAAATCAAGTTATTTGTTTAATTTATTTAGCTTAAATTTTGGGCAAAGGTTCTTTTCATTCAAATCCATTTAGTTTATATTCAATTATTATTTAATAATAATTTTTAATTTAAATATAATTATAAAAAGAAAAATATTTATATAAAAATATTTATATTTTTTATTATTTTTAAAAAATAATTTAAATTTTCAAATTGAATGAAACTTTTGGATTACGATTTGATTTATCCATAAACACTTCTACTTAAAGAGTCGGAACATGTGTTTGTATTTGACCTTTTCACCAAAGGGGGAACTTTTATAAGACAGGAAATACATCCCGAAAGCACAATGATAAGGCCGGATATCTGCGATGGATAGACGAAGTTCCTTAATTCTTGCTATATCTCTAACCACTTATCTCCATGTCAAGAAAAAAAAAATTGAATCAGTCATGCAACCGATTAAATCATCGATTCTTTAATTTAATTGTTTAATTGTTGGTTAAATTATCTCTTAATATCAAGATAATTAAAAAATATAAAAAGTTCAAAAAATAGAAAAATTAAAAAACAAAAAATTTTCTAAAAATTAAAAATAAATAAATAAATTCCAAAATTCTAAAGAAAAATAAAATATTTCTAAAAACAAAAAATAAAATAAACAGAAAATTGAGTTCCACTGATTTTCTTGGTTTTCGATTCTCAATTTTTATTGATTCTGAATAGTTTAATAAAAATTTGATTTTTAATATACTGTTGACCGATTGAACCATTGATCCGATTTTTTCATCCATGCTCCATTTGTTCATCTTCGGTTGCAGCACCTACCCCAATCTGCTTCTTCCTTCATTATTTGATATCATATAGTATTGAGACCAAAATTGCATGTAGCTTTAAATTTATACTTATTTGTTACGATTAAATTTGATAATTTTATGTATTTATATTTTATTTTAAAAATTATTTTGAAATTGAATATTTTACTTATTCAATTCAAATTTTAAATTTATATTTTTTTTGTCATATTTTATTTATTATTAATTAAAATAAAATAAAGTAATGCGAAGATTTGATCACAAGGGTGCTTTTCCCTAGAACAGAGCTCACAATCGAAAACAATCTTTAGTCGACGAAGTAACATTTGGCGTACCATGCATAGGCCATGAAGAGCAATGTCGTGACTCAGGATATTCTCTTTTCTCCTTTCTTCACTTCATTATCTTATCAAAGCCTTCCCACCCATATTCACTCCCTTATCATAGTCAACTTAAATCACTTTATCAAGCTTAATTTTTGAGAAGCAATGAAAACTCGAAAAAATAGAAAAAAAATCTTTTTTCACCATATAATTGTTAAGAGTATATAAAAATTTTATAATGATACGAACCTAAGGTTTAATCTAATTTATTTATACAGTCAATTTTAGAGATGACATTCAGCATGTTTATATTTTAATTTATGTCATATTTTACTTATTTTTAGTTTCGTGCCTGTCTCACGTAAACTTAAGGTTCATTTGTTTTATGGAAAATGATTTTCAAAAAATATTCTTTGCATTTTTTAGTATTTTTTTGGTGAAAAATACCATAGTATACGAAAAATGATTTCTGGTCAACGAAACATAAGACATATATTCTAGAAATTGTCTTCCTATTTTCAAAAGAGAAAAACAATTTTCAAAAAGGAGCTTCTTAGAAGTAACATTTTTTTAGATAAAGGCTTAACTTGATTTAAACCAAATATTATTTATATTCATAAAAATATTAAAATTTTAAATTAAAAAATTTTAAAATATTAATATAAAATGGTTTTAATATTATAATTTTTCAATTTCTATTTTATATATTATTAAACATACATACTTATATTTTAATAATATAAAAAATAGCATTACTATTTTAATAATTAAATATTAATATAATTAATGTTATTTATTATTTTAATAAAATAATTAATGTTTTAGTAATAAATAGTAATTTTTAAGTATCTAATATTAATATAATATTTTAATATTAAATATTATTATTTGAAATATTAATATTAAAAATTAATAATTATTAAATAAACTCTTACCGTGTCTAAAATTACTAAATCTACATGGCATCGTCCTCTAAAGCATATAGTCTCTCTCCATTATAGATGAAATATATGCTTGTCATCATCCTCATAGTTTCGGTCTTATTTGTACTTAAGTGTGATGTTTCTACCCTAAGCCCCACAATTTGAAATGCTTAGTTGTCATCATCCTCCACCCATATGACTTATCCGGATTTATATAACATTAAACTTATTTTAGATTCGAATTCTTAGTTTAACCTAGTATGTCTGATTTGATCAAGATTACTATTCAATAAATAAGAAAAATTTTTTATTTAAATTTAATTATAAATATCAATATAAAAGTAATTTTTATTACTTTAATTTTTTGAGCTATGATATTAGCTTACAAATCTGATTTAGATCAGATTTGGTTAAGAAAAAAAAAATTCAAGTTGTACCCCAAGCGACCCGATGGACCAACTTGTAGACGGGTATATATAGCACCACTATGTGTCTTAATATATAAACAAGATAAGGAGATAAAAAGGTGAAAATATTCTAATTAAGGACCACAAATAAGATAAACCTCATCTGAATCCTCAAAAGAACAGGCATGTAGAAATTAAAAAATAAAATTGCTTAGCTACTTAATTGAGAAGGTTACTCAAATGTGTATGAAAATAAATCGTAGGTGTCAAATTGAATCAAATGGCAACTAAAGTTCAAGGAAGCAAAATCCAATATTTAACATAATTCTACAAATATATTCAGCAATGAAAAACTGAATATACTTTTTAATATTTACATTATAACGTTTTATATTTTATAAGGTATAAATTACATAATATATAAATATATAAAAATAATTTATATTATATAATTGAAATACCGGTTGGGTAGCGTCTTGAATATTTGGGCTGAGTCTTAATATGTTTTTCAAACAAGTTTTATATTTTACCCAAATTCATTTCTCGAACTTAATATTTTTATCCAAATCCTTCCAAATATATAATCTCTAGATGAACTAGCTCCAAAAAATCACAAAAACAGCATATATATATATATATATATACACACACGCACAAACACACGCACATATGCTAACAATCTCTTGACTTAGAGACTAAAAATGTATTAAAATTGATATGTAAATTTAGGTTCAAGTCCAAATATCTTCTCTTCCATCCTTAAGTTATCAAATATAAATATATGGAACACTATTTTAATATATCAGAGCTGGAGAAATCTTGTTTGTATACAAAAAGAGATGGAACTTGTCACCAGTGTGCATGCAAAGAATTCATTTCCAAGCTAAGAAATGGAAGCTTGGAAAAGCAACTAATTATTTTAACCTTTTTTTTTTTTTTAATTCGCCAATCCGCATGATTTGACATACACGTAACACGATCCACCAAAATGTAAATCATACTAAAAGAAAACTTTCAATCAACGTCCCATGGGTTTTAAATTTTAGTATTAGCATATAATTAAAATTTATTTATGAGCTATAAAATTAAGGATAACAAGATCAAATAGCAAGTCAAATCCATTATTCTTGTAAAGTCCAAGATGTGACAATAATATTTAACACACTGTTATAGTATAATTTATTAACAGTATATAAATTATAATTAACAATACATCAAATATAAACTCAGTTTGAAATATAGATAAAAACTTAAACTCACTATTGTCAACTGGTTAGAGTGAAGCATTTTCATGTTGATGGGTCAGTACACTATTTTAGCTAATTTTTTTAAAATATAAATGAAAATAAAATATTAATAAAAAATGTTGTATATGGCTCATATAATTTTATATACAGAGGTAAGTAGGCTGATGCTACTGGGTAAGGTTAGTATAAATATATGGTTGATGTAATTCAAAATTAAGTAGTGAATAAAGCAACAGCCGTCACTCCTGAGGATGTAGGCACATTATCAAATCTCGTTGAATCTCTGTGTTGATTTTCTTTTCTCTTTTTTTTTTGTGTTTTTATGATTCCTTAATTCTTATATTCAACAAAAAGTGATCTATGAATGAATTTTACTCTAATATTTATTTTAGACGAAGAAGATGCAAGTTGCAGCCAGTGCGTTTTTTTTTTTGCCTCATTCTTGAATTCATGATGCAATAAAGCAAATTGATTTGGTGATTGGACGATGTAGTTGATGCAAACCTATATTACAAGAAGGCCTTTCTTTTATTGTTTTTCATAATATTATACATATAGCCAGCCATGCATATATGCATGGCAATGACATAATTTTGAAGGCCTAGCATGGACATAGTAATTAGGATCTAAGACACTATACTGGCTATCAAATTTATTATAGTAGTAGTGCAGCCAAGCAGCACATTATTATTTATGTTTGATAGCCTCATCAGCACAGTTTGATTAGCAAGTAGACCCAATTTATGCTTCTTGAATATATGCCCTCATTATTGGGGAACGGCTCTTCGGATCAATTTCAATTTCAGCAGTATATCCAAGTCTTGTAGTTGAATAATTTGCTTTCCCTCTTGCATCAAGATCGACTTTGATTTGCTCCCAATGAACAGGTTGATTAACAATTTCAGTAATAACCTGCAGTTGATCAATTAATTGATTATAAATTAAAAATTAAAAAATGAGAAGGATCAATAATTTTATTCAAAAAGTGAAAATCATCCCTCACAGTATTCTTTGTCACTTTTCTTTAAAAAGTTTTAAGAATAATATTTTTTTCCTAATTCTCTTATGTTTATACATTTTAATGGTATATATATTAAAGAATTGAAATGCTATTACCTTGCTATCTTTACCTATAGGGTTGCTCCAGGCAACAATCCATGAAATCTCATTGGTCAGTTTGTACTTAAGAGCAGCAATTGAACCTGTAGTTTCACCATTATCATCCACTGCATCATGAGTAAACTCACCAACTTCATCATTATCAATTTGTTTTGGGAAATCCGTAGTCTGAGACCCTTCCCAAACTTTCTTGCCAGCCAAGGATAGAGTTTTCTCAGTAGAGTTTCGAAGCTTTCCCACTGTGTTTTTTTCAGTTACATGGCCAGCTTTTGCTAATTGAAGGGCAGCCATGGTAGATTTTGTTTGTTTTGGTTTGTGTTTTTGTGCTTCGAATGTTGCAATACGCACCTATTTATATACTAGTTTACAACATGCAGGTGCCAATAAGATGACAACAAGTGTGTAGGTACAATATTTTCATAATTATTTTTTTCATTTTTTAGAAAAATGCATGGCAGATCCATGCATATGCATTACATATGCATCAAGCATAATGTCATTTAGAATAACTTTTTTCTCTTCTTTTT
This sequence comes from Adansonia rubrostipa, assembly GCA_038381775.1. Classification (NCBI taxonomy): domain Eukaryota; kingdom Viridiplantae; phylum Streptophyta; class Magnoliopsida; order Malvales; family Malvaceae; genus Adansonia; species Adansonia rubrostipa. Next base: position 14,000 of record JBBYHM010251393.1, on the reverse strand, counting down.
CTTTATTCTTTCCATAAATAATGAAGTGGATGTCTTTTCTTAAGAAAGTTGTTTTGAAATATTTAGATAATGGAAACATGAATCCCAAGTTTAATTCATGCATTCACTCATAAAGTTAAGTATGTTTTTCCATGATTTTCAGAAAAAAAGCCAAAAATAATTTAATTAAATTATTTTGCCAATCTTTCCTATGTATATAATTGGATAATTCTAATAATATAACAATTTGAAAATTACAAAAGAAAATTAACATATATATAATAAAGACCAATAATACAAATTAAAAAGTTAAAAATTTAAAATGCACATATAAAAGTTCGTTTGTTTGTTTATATTTATATATATTTGATGGTTTTTTTGTAAAATTTTTTTCACTAACTAGAAGACGACAACATGTCGATAGATATAACATTTTCGTCTTTGTATTTAGGAGAATGATACGTTATAAAAGTGTGTCTTGACAGCCATGGAGCTGACTATCAAGAAAATTGCATATTATATCAAGAAAATGTTATTACTCTTGAGTATGAAGTTTTAAATTTCAGGAATGATGAAAAAAATAATTTTTTATCCATTATATATATATATATATATATATATATATTCCTCGAAGTGAAATATGTATGGATTTGGCCTTTTGCCCCAAAAATTGGAATATATAAATATATGCTGGTCCATCATCCTCTTGTCTTAAGCATATATTCTGCCTCAATTATAAATCTATGGAATATATATATATATATATATATATATATATATATGCAAGTTTGTCATCATCTTAAATAGTTATGGCCTTATTTGTACTGAAGTGGGATATATCTATTCTAAGTCTAACGTCCCTTACTATTTTCAAGAGGCAGAATGTATGCATGCCATGGACTTTCTACTAATCAATTATCCCGAAAAGTTATGAAAAGGATCGAATCTTATATGTAAGTTTTAACTTGCCTTTTATAAGTTAGATGAATAATTAATTGATTTATATGTGAAGCAAAATATAGAAAAACAAGGATTAGATTATCAATGAGCAACCCGATGGGCAATAAGACTGTGAGTAAAGAAATAATAAAGAGAAAACAGGCTTGTTAAGCTTCAAACATAGAAACTCTGATACCATTTAAAATTGAGTGATTAATTATCACAAAAATATGAACGAATAAAAATGATCTAACTATTATATTTAAGTTTCAATCGAAGTACTCAACACATTGCTGGCGAAAATACATTTTTGTTTTAGTACTGATATACATCGCTGCCGACGTAGTTTGATGTACCTTTTCAAGTTTACCGATAGCTTTTAAATAACTTATACATATATTTATAGCCAATTTTCAAATTCTTTAATAAAATATATATTATATACACATGCACATAAAACTTGCATTACATACATACATATATATGTGTTTATATGCAAAACTAAATTTTAAAATTTTAAATATTTAACATCCAAAATTTTTAAATATCAAATAATACATAAATATAAAATAATTAAAAATAGTAAATTATTATTAATTAAGTTTAATAGCTTAATTTAATGAATACATTTTATTCTTAAATTTAATTATGAAAAATAATAATGATAAGGACAAAAGAAATTAGGAATTGACTAAAAAAATCAAATAAATAAACTCTTATACCAATGAGTATGTATTGGTACTTGCCAATACCGATTGATATAAATCAATACAAAAACTGAATAATACATTAATGTTTTTTCATTTTACCTTAAAATGCAAGCATGTTAGACCCGTGCATGTATGTGAAATTCAAGTCAAGACAATATAAAAGCGTGACTTGAGAGCCATGTTTTGACTATCATGAAAATTGTATAATGTATTTTCATTTTTGATTAATTTTTATTGTATTATGTTATATTATAAAAATAGTTGAAGATTAAATTTTCACAAAATGAGGGACGAAATAATTTTTATTAGATATATATATATATATATCTATAATATTCCGTCCATCTCCAGTGAAATATGCTTGGATATATATATATATATATATATATATGTATGACTGAATATATATATGCTTGTCATCATCTCATAGTTTAGACCTTTATTTGCACTCTAGTGGGATATTTCTAAGCCCACAACTTGGAATGTTTAGTTTAGCGTTTCTTTCTATATTTAAGTGTAGATTTTTTCAAAGTTGGGTTATTCATCTAGTTCATTTGGATTGGAGTTTAGGTAATTTTTTTAATATTAAATAATAAATAAAATTATTAAAAATAATAAATTAATATTAATTAGGTTCAATAACTTAATATAATGAATATATTTTGCCCTCAAATGTAACTATGAAAAAATAATAATGATCAAGACAAAAAAAATCAACAATTAATTTTAAAAAAAATCAAATAAGTAAAAATCTTTTAAAAAATTAAAAAAAATCTTATACCATCAGACACGTACTGGGACTTACCAATACAGACTGATACAAACTATTACAATAGGTATAAATCGATACAAAAACCAAAATGGTATATTAGCTTTGTTCGGATTTAGCTTAAAATAAAGCATGGAAGATCCGTGCATATATGTAAAATTCATGTCAAGACAGTATAAAAGATTGATTTATGATTCGTGGAATTGACTATCAAGAAAATTGTATAATGTATTTTTCAATTTTGATTAAGTTTTATTGTATTATTTTATATTATTAAGAATAGTTATATATATTTTCCATTTATAATATTATATATGCTTGTCATTGTACGCTTATCTTTTAAGCATATATTCAGCCTCAATCATAAATTGAATATATATATATATATATATATATATATGCATGCTTGTCACCATCGTATAGTTTTGGCCTTAGTTGTACTCAAATGAGATAATTCTAAGCTCCACGAATTGGAATATTTCGTCTAACTTGTTTTTCTATATTTAAACGTAGATTTTTCAATGTCTAGCTATTCGTCAGTTAAATTAAGTTTTAGATAAATTTTTTATTTAAATTAATTTGATTCAAATAAATTTAATATTTGATAATAATTTTAATTTATATAAAAATATATAAATATTAATAATTTTTTTTAATTTTTATTATTTTTTAATTATAATTTGAATTTTAAAATTAGATCAAATCTCATTCAAACCTAAATAAAAACTAATATAAACAACATCACAAGGATCCTAAATGGACGAAGTAACACTCGGCGTACCATACATGGCACATGAAGAACAATGTCATTATCACTCGTGATATTCACTTTTTCCTTTTTTCACTTCATTATCTTATCAAAGTGCTTCTCACCCATATTCATTCCTTCATTATATTCAACTTAAATTAATTGATCATACTCAATTTTTAAAAGGCAATGAAAACTAGAAATTAGAAAAGAAAATTTCTTTTTTCACCATATGACTGTGATGAGTATATGAAAAATATATATACATATAATGTGATAAAAACTCAAAATGTAATTCAATTTATTCATACAATTAATTTTAGAGATGACATTTAGTATGTTTAGATATCAAATCATATCGTATTTTAGTTATTTGTTTACTTCATGTTTGTCTCGTATAAACTCTGGATCCATTTATTTCATGAAAAAAAACTTTCGAAAAATATGTTCAGTAAAACATAGCTTATTGGTCAGTGAAAAATAAGGCATTTATTCTAGAAATTATCCTCCCCTTATCAAAAGCAGAAGACAATTTTCAGAAACAAGCTCCTAATAAGTTACATTATTTTTTAAATCGAGATTGAGCTTAAATAAAATCAAATATTATTTATATTAATAAAATATTAAAATTTTCATTTAAAATATTTTAAAATACTAAAATATTAGCATAAAATGATTTTAATATTTAATTTTCAACATTTCTATTTTGAATATTATTAAACACATATTTATATTTTAATAATATATAATATAATAATATTATTTTAATAATAAATAATAAATTATTAACACAATTAATATTGTTTATTATTTTAGTAATTTAATATAACAACATTATTATTTTAATAATAATTTGTAACATTATCAATATTTTAAATTTTAGATAGCATTTTTAATATTTTATTAAAAAATTATATACTACTATTTTAATATTTTACATATTTACATAGTTAATGTTTTTGTAACAAGTAGTATTTTTTAAGCATTTAATATTAATAAAATATTTTAGTATTAAATATTATTATTTGAAATATTAATATTAGAAGTTAATAATTTAATGATAAACAGTGTTAAATATTTATGCCAATATTATTATTTGAAAATTTTAAACATAATATTTGAATAATAATAATAATAATAATATTTTAAGAATATTAATATGATTAATGTTTCAATAGAATTATCCTCTGATCAAAAAAATTAATGCTTTAATAATAAATAATATTATTTTATGTATATAATATTAATATAATAGTATAGTATTAAAAATTATTATTAAAATACTAATATTTTAATAATAAATAGTTTTTTATTATGCTAATATTTATGTCAATATAGCTAAATAAATTTTCTATAAAATAGACAAAAAATAAAAAAAATATTTTTTATTGAATCATCCAATTTTTAAAAATCCCTAGTTTTCTATATAATCTTCATCATTGTAGTTTTCGAAAGTGAACTTCAACAAAACAAATAAACTCTTGACGTGCCTAAATTACCAAATCTACATGTCATCGTCCTCTAAAGCATAAAGTCTCCCTCCATTATAGATGAAATATATGCTTGTCATCATCCTCATAGTTTTGGTCCTATTTGTACTGAAGTGGGATATTTCTATTCTAAACCCCACAAAATTAGGATACTTAGTCGTCGTCATCCTCTGTCCATATTATTTTTCCAGCTTGATATAATACAATAATTGTTTTAGAGTCGGATTAGTTGTTCAAACTGATACGTCCGATCTAATCCGACTACTATTCATTAAATGAAAAAATATCTTTCTTCAAATATATAGGTTATGCATTGACAATGAATTATATCATGCCACTTATTAAAAAATATAATTATTGTATTTATTTAAGAGATTTTTAAAATTTTTTATTGGTTTGTTACTGATGTATCATAGCATGATTCATTAACAGTGTATAAATCTATACACTGACAGTACATCAAATATAAATTTAATTTTAAATATGGATAAAAACTTAAATTCATTATTTTCAACTAGTTAAAGTGAAGCATTGTCTAAGGTCATGTTGATTGGTCAAGTAAAGCAAATTCAAAACAAAATACTCTAGAAAATTTTGGTTAACCTTTTAAAATTATAAGCGAAAATAAAATATTAATAAAAAGCTGTCAAGGAATGAATTTTACTCTAATATTTATTTTAGACAAAGAAGACGCATGTTGTAGCCAGTATTTTTGTTTCCTTATTCATGAATTCATGATGCAATTAAGCAAATAGTTTTAATGGGTAGATGATGTAGTTGAAGAAAACATATATTGTACGATCAGATAATCTAAAAAAGGCCTTTTTAAAAAATATTTTCCATAATATTATACATAAAGCCAGCCATGCATATATACACGGCAATGACATAATTTTGATGGCCTCACCACCACAGCTTGATCGGTACAATATTTTCACTATTGTTATTTTTATTTTTTTTATTTATTTTGTTTAGGAAAATGCATGGCATATCCATGCATAAGCATTACATCCGCATCAAACATAATGTCATTTAGAATAACTTTTTCTCTTCTTTTTCTTTAATCTTTCCAAACATAATGCACTTAATTTCTATTCTTAAAAAGGTTGTTTTGAGATATTTAGATATCATGGAAACATGAATCCGGGTTTAATTCATGCATTCACTTTTAATAGGTGGCATCCAACAAGTTTATGATTCAAATCTTAGCTTTTGCTATTACCACAATATTGAAAGTATGTTCAAACCCTGAATCTACTCGAACATGCATGAATGCTAACACAATCATTTTTCTTATTTTCAAGATACAACCACCTTCTGTAAAAAAAAAAAAAAAAAAGTCATGAATATGAGCATTGAAGAGTGTCCCTTTTTGTGAATTTGATTGCTAAAATCTTTTAATTAATATGAATGTGAATAAGTATTTTCACATAAAACATAAACAAAATAATTTCAAAATCATTGTTGTGTTTACCTTAAAAAAAAATACTATATACACTTTAGGAAAAATACTTTTTGAAAACGCATAACCTTTTTAACAATTTTTTTTAAAACAAAAACACTATCATATGATTCTAAATTTCCAAAATATTCTTTAATCTTTATTATATATTTTTAAGGAGTATTTTTAAGAATTGTATAAATCATTTCTCTGTTGTAGTATTTCAATAAGGTGACAATGTCCAAATATATAGGAATTTTTTGTTCAAGTTATACTAATATATATGCTTAATTTTCTTTTATAAACTTGATAGTTGTATAAAGATGGGTTGCTCTCACTATATACAGAGAAAGATATCTATTTGATTATCTAAGTTTTGTTGCATTGCTATATTTTAAAAATCATTTTAATAGAAAATAATATGTAAAATTGAAGATAACGAAAAACAAAAAACAAAAGGAAAAAAAACAAAGAGCAAAAAAATTTTAAAAGAATTCAATCAATGAAACCTTAAGTGTTACAATTAATATCAAAATCATTCCTAATAATAATAGGAAAAACGTCATTTCTAATTTAAAAAATCCAATCATATGAATTTAAATAATTCCAAAATATCTTTTAATCCTAAATTATTAAATATCCAAATTGATAAAAAGTCTATCTAAGGTCAACCTGTTGGCATAACCTGGCCCTTGAACTGATCTACTTTTAATTAATCAAAGTTCAAATTATATTTTATAACATATTGAGTGCTAGAAAACTTTTTGACTTGGATCATATAATATTTTTAATAATGTTTAAAAATAAACTTATGTTAGTCGAATGATGTATACATTTCAAATATAAATGATAAAGTTTAGTATGTTTTTCCACGATTTTAGGGGAAAAAAAAAGCCAAATATAATTTAATTAAATTATTTTGCAATTGCAAATCTTTCCTATGTGTATAATTGGACAATTCTAAATAATTTTCTCTTATTTAGCACATAGTTGAGATTAGCTATTGCTTAATAACAATTTTAAAATTACAAAAGAAAGATAACGTATATATAATTACGACCAACAATACAAATTAAAAGGTTAAACTTTGAAATTCACATATAAATGTTTGTTTGTATTTATCTATATTTGATAGTGTTTTTTCAAAATATTTTTCATAAACTATAAGATGACAACAGGTCGATAGATATAACATTTTCATCTTTGTATTTAGGAGAATGATACATTATAAAAGTGTGTCTTGACAGCCATGGAGCTGACTATCAAGAAAATCGTACATTGTATTTCCATTTTTTATTAATTTTAATTACATTATTTTATATTGTTAAAAATGTTATTACTCTTGAGCACAAAGTTTAAAATTTCAGGAATGATGGATGAAATAATTTTTTATTAAAAATATATATATAGATACATATATTCCTCGAAGTGAAATATGTTTGGATTTGACCTTTTGCCCCACAAATTAGAATATATAAATATATGCTTGTCATTATCCCTCTTATCTTAAGCATATCTGCTCAATTATAAAGCCATGGAATGCATACATACATATATATATATATATATATATATATATATACTTGTCATCATCCTAAATAGTTTTGGCCTTTTGTACTAAACTTGAATATTTCTGTTCTACGTCTAACGTGTCTTTCTATTTTCGAGAGGTGGAATATATGCATGTAGTGGATTTTTTATTAATCAATTATCCCAAAATGTTATGTTAACAGAAAAGCTCAAATATTATATTTAAATTTCAACATGCCTCTCACAAATTGGATGAAATATTAATTGACATGCATGTGGACCAAAAAATATATATATATATATATATATA